>MJUU01021917.1:89412-124075 GCA_002080025.1 Modiolus philippinarum
GATATTTGATATGAGTTGCGTCTATGGGAGTACATGCCAATTCCAGGCCCAGATGGTGGTCCTGGCCCCTTAGTCATGCATGAACGATCACTTTAAGTTTTAGCAGGCAGTTTGTACAGCCTATACCAGTAGTCCTAGGCACTTGATAATTGACATGCAGCTGCATCTTGGGGAGTACATACCGATTCCATGTCTAGATGGTGGCCCTGGTCCCTTAGTCACACATGAACGATCACTAAGTTTTTAGCAAGCAATTTGTACAGCCTATACCAGTAGTCCCAGTCACTAAGTAAACTAAGTTGAAGAATTATATTTTATTTTTATAACTGCAACAGTAGATTAATGTGCAAAATAAAGCGATGCAAGGGGCGGGCGAGACAAATCCTGTGTCCACAGTTTATTTTTCGATGGTGTTCTGTTATGGGTTGTAATGGATGGTGGATTTTTCAGTTGCCATGGAAATCAAACAAGAATACTGTAATTTTAGAAAAAAAAGTATTCTGCTAAATTTTATGTTTTGTTTTTCCTATTGGATATCAGCCATGGTCCAGGTGAGCGATACAGGCTCTTGAGAAACTCTTGTTTAGTCGTCCGTAGGTGATCGGCTACAGTGGCAGTCAGAATGTCCCGTTCAATTGCCCTTTCCATACCCCAAAGTGATTATTGACAAACTTATATTCGTCCTTATATAGCTGAAATATTGCTGAGTAAACAACTTTCAATCAATCAATCATTCTAACACTTATCCTTTCCCCGACTATCACCCTAACCATTTTCCCTAAATTTTTTTCCTTAGTATTCCTTTTCTTTGGAGATCCTCCGCGGTTCTCTGCTCACATTTTCCTTAGAGTTTGACTACTGAAATATTCTTTAATGACATTTACGTAAGCAATTTACCGCCTTGAAGATTCTTTGCATTTCTCCGCAACACTTTTTCCTAAGAATAATCTTGCTGAAAGAATCTCCGCAATTCTCAGCTGACTTTTTCCTAAGCATTTAACTGCTTAGGTGATTTTCTGCAAATTTTTTAATGAGTTTTACTGCCAAAAAATTCTCCACAATTATCCACTGGCTTTTTCTTCAGTATTATACTGTCTTGGAGATTCTTCACAGTACTCTACTGACTCTTCCCTAAGTAAAGACTGCTTGAGAGATTCTCTGCAATTCTCCGCTATCGTTTTACTAAGTATTAGACTCAGCTGAAATATTCTACGCAAGTCTCCGCTGCCTTTTTACGAAGTACCCTTACGAAACGTTGTTAACATTTTGCATATACTCTGCTAACGTTAGATCTAATGTAATATTGCACGTAAGATTTTTAACATGCAAATAAGCGAGCATTTATGGGAACAAATGTGCACATGTAAAACTTACGTAATTGGCATGTTAAAGCATTATGTGCATTTTCTCATGAGCATTTCCTTTTATGTAAATTGGATTATAATAGCATACATGTGAGCAATTTTGATTAAAACTGTACGATGTCTTGCTGACCTAAAGTAACAACATTATGTGTGTACAAACTCTACTTTGACAGAAAAAACTGGTTAAAGCAATAGAACAGTAATATTTGATGTGTTCACCTTTAAAAAGTAAGATAAATTTGCTTCTTTCCAAAATTGTTAACATAACAAAATACCGAAGTCACTGTGACCTATCATGCAATGACATGTAGTTAAAGAAAACATTGAAAAATATTTATAATGATGCAGACCACAAGACTAAAACAATAATAAATATTGTTGTCATGCATATTTTGGTTACGTATGATATATTTACTTTTTGATACATTTGATTATAATAAAAACAAATTCCTGATCTTAGTCAGGAATTAAAATGAAAACGGACATTTACAGCTAGATTTGTCGTCTTTACGGATTGGACATAAATAATTTTGACTCAACTCTGTATTTAATCACTGACAGTGTGACTGGTGTTGCTAGCGAAGCAGGATATGCTTACTCTTCTGGAGCACCTGGTGTCACTCCCGGGTTTCATTGGAGTTCACACTGTGAGTGCCTTAGTTCTTAATGTCGTCTTTTTATTTCCGTGCCTTGTGGCGGCTGTCTCACGTCCATGTTTTGTCTTTGTTTTTTTTCTTGTCGTTTTTGCAACGAGTTTGATTTTTGATATTTGTGATCATCTCATCCCCTGTTCGTTCGATATTCTGCTGCCGTTGTCTTGTAATTCTGTTACTTTGAGATGCAGAAAGGCAACAAAATTCAACAGTTCTTTATCATTTAATGTACAATTATTTAGTATTCAAATTTGTCTTGAATCCAAAAATAACTTGAAAAAATTTACACTTATAACAATAACAGAATACAACCCTTACTAAACTGAAATAGTCGCCGCAGGTTAGCGGTTAGTTCGCGGTTAATATGCTTCGATTAACATGTTCTCCAAAAGTAGTCGCGGTTTGGTCACCGCTAGCGGTAACTGTTTGGCAATTGTTTCTTTAATTTAAGGCGAACTCGCTGCAAGCTCGCGAAACAGATTAGTGTTCGCCAGAAGCTGGCCACAAACTTATTGAAAAGTATAAATGTTCGTGGACTGTTCGCCAGAATAGTTGGTTCAAATAGGTAGTCACCAAAACATCGCGGAAGTATATGAGCATGCCCAAGAAAGCATTTCCTGTATCTTAATTCAAATTCTAAAATGGTGGGAATCAACAGGATAGCTGCAATTCTTTGTCTTGTCAACATTTTACTTGAAATTTGAACATTTAAGCTATTTATTACAAATACTTGAGAGATATTTCAGTGAATTTCAGCTCGGGATTATATATTTGGAAATATTTATAAGGAATAGTAGAGATGGAGCTTGATCAAAATTCAAACAAAACCTTATACAAAATGGCCAGTGAAACTTAACTGTAAGTTGTTCTTTCATATTCTGTTTATGTATAGATGTGTAATAGACATTAGTATTTAAAGTTTCAAATTATACAGTTTATAAACAAATATGTTGTTAAAAAAAGTCAGTCACTTAAATTTTTAACTCTTATTTATAGTCACTTAAATAAATATGAATTCAGTTAAATTTTACCCTCACTCTTTTCCAAAGCATATATAGCATATATTTACAGCAGTACTATTTTTATGAAGATATTTTGAATCAAGATCACAACTTCAAACATGTTCAAAATTTGAATTAGAATATTATCAGTTAAAGTTCATTTAATAAGTTCAGCTTATATTTTTAAGCTTTTGAAAATTTCAGTCACTATTAGGCTTTTTTACTCAATTTCTGTCATAAATTTGCATTTATAAAATTTAAATGCTTTTATATACTCAATATATTGTTTGAAGCGTACAATGAAAACCAACAGGAAATTTGAAATATGACACAATGACTTAAATTCTTTGTTCGCAGTATGTGCGCCAGAAGATTATTTCAGTATTCGCAGACTCCTCGCCAAACATCACCAGAAGCTTATTGCATAAATACTCGCCGCATGCGCACGGTACACTTCATTTGCATGGTAAAATCATCGCCGCAACTTTGCGGTGAATCAATATTCTAATGTAGAATTGGAAAGACATATGTGCCGTTTACTTGCGGTAACTATTCGCTGCTTGCTTGCGTTGAGGTAACCGCTTGCTTGCAGCAACTGTTCGCCAAAAGGCTTTATTTTTGGTAAGGGAAATCATCCCTGAATAACTATAATTTTTCACATTGTTATAAACTTCAACTATCTTCACGTACAACCACACTCTTTTTGGCTCCAAATGATTTGAAATAGATAACATGGTTTAAATTCAACAAGATCATAGAAAAGCTTTAAATCTTGGAGAAATTCAAAGGAATATGTTTCAAGCACCATTGTATCACTGGCATTTATTAATATAATGTTCATATATGCTTTTGGTGATTATTTAAAATTCTTTGGATTAATTTCTTATGTATTGCTAGAATGTGAATAGTTTGCTAACATAATGAAATGAAATTGCACATATAACAATAATTGCTCATAGCAGCATTTTATTTTATGTTGGAAATAACCTGAACGTATGATCTACTATAATGCACATATGAACGAAACAATTTGCATATATATCTATGCAGTAAATCTTGTTAGGTTCATATGTTATAGTTAAAGTAAAGTATGTTTCAAGAAATTCTATGGCCGTCACCATAACAACATCGAAAGATATGACGTGTCACTATCCCAAATGAAAGTGAACATTTTCAGCTAGATTCACGTCTTCCCGGATTTGACTGCCGACTTTGACATTTTCCTGGATTGATCCACTCACAGTGTGACAGGTGCTGTCAACAGAGCAGGACATGCTTACCCTTCCGGAGCATCTGATGTCACTCTCAGTTTTTTGGAGTTCACACTGTGAGTGCTTTGTTTTGAATGTTGTGATTTCTGTTTCTGTGCTTTGTGTCTGTCTTGCGTCATTGTTTTATGTCTGGCGTCATTGTTTTCTGTGTTCTCGTTTTGGCCATACCTTTGGACTTCGATTTTTGTAAATTTTACTACTTTGTTCCTTCGGTATTCTACTGCCGTTGTTTCAGAGTAATTAATTGAATTAAAGTGCTTTGTAAGAAAAGGAGTGGTCAAGATGCCTGAACGCGCAACGCGAAGGCATTTTAACCAACCCTTTTCTTACGAAGCACTTTAATTCAATTAATTACTCTGAAACATACTTTAACTAACTTAAAGACCGTGCAATTAATTTAATATACAGAATTTTATATGTGAAAAAAATTATATTGATCTTGTTTCAAATATTTGTTTACTTTTATTATATAAATACTGGTTAGATTGTATTTGAAAAATTATTTTATCTGAGTTATCGATCTGTTATCACTTTAAATATATTTTCTTACATCTGTTCATTAACTTGCGATGGTAGTTGCGACAGTTTATGATTGTCGTTTGATCACCTTGATATTACAGATACATTTGTAAGTAACGCAGGTTCGATCCTTGGACCGGGGAAATTTTTCCCACATGAAACTTAAACTTCATCTAATATTTAGGTGAAACATAACAGAAGATTAAAGTTAGCATATATGTGAATGAATATGCATAAAAATTAATGAGGTAAATAATTCAGGGTAAGTAAAAATAATTTGAGGTAAGATAAGATAAGATAAGATAAGAAAGATTTATTTGAAATTCGGTTAAAATTACAACAATTAACATAAGCTCTTTAGAGCTTTTAACCGAATATAAAACAAAATACATGCATAAATAAAACACAAATGGCATACATAAAACAAAGTAAGCAATCATAAGACACACAGATCATAAATATAAAACAATAAAGCAGTTAAGACACACATAACATACATTAAGACAATACAGCAATGGATAAATAATAACAATGTCCATGCAATAAAATACATAAAAATAATGACAATTAAAGCAAAGCAATTTGAAAGCTAGTATCCATGCAGTTTGAAATTATCAGTTAAACTATTTCGAAATCGAGAGAATCAATGGAAAGACAAAATAAAGATGGAATAGTCCAAGGCATTTACAAGAATTAAAGTGCCTTGAATAATAAAAGAAATGCTCAAAACAGGTCTTTAAGTGCAACTTATTTGCTTAGTGAGTATTTTCTTTGTGGGTATTAGACTGCTTGGGAGTTTTTTGGCAGTTCTCGGCTTACATTTACCTCAGTGTTAGACAACTTAATGATTCTTCGCAATTCTCGGCTGAATTTTTCATAACTTATATACTGCTTGGTAGATTCTCCGCAATTCTCCGCTGATTTTATTCTTCAGTATTAGACTGCTTTGGGGATTCTCCGCTTGCATTGTACCAAGTACAAGTATTAGATTACTGAAAGATTCCCCGCAATTCTCCGCTGACTTTTTCTTAACTAACAGAATACATGGTAGATTCTGCGCAATTTTCCGCTGACCTTTTCCAAAGTATCAGACTGCTTGGCAGATTCTCCGCAAACTTTTGTAAAGTATTAGACTGCTGAGAGATTTTCCGCAAATCCTCGCTGACCTTTTGCTAAGTATTTAAGACTGATTGGAAGATTCTTTGCCATCATTTTCCTAAGTATTAGACCATACTGAAGGATTCTCCGCAGTTCTCCGTTAACTTTTTATACGATAACAAAAAAATTGAGGTCGTATGATGGTATGGCGCTGTCGTCGTCATCGGCGTCGTTGTCTATAGGCACTTTTGTTTTTGGTCAATAACTTAAGTTCAAGTTGATCAATCCTTATTTTCACACAATGTTCCTTGGAACAAAAGGGAGACTGGGATTGGTTCTGGTCATTGTGGTCCCTGCCGTTTTTAAAAAGGGTCCAAAAAGGACAAAATTTGGTGTTTTCACATATTTGGCAGTAGAATTTTTATTATTTATCTGATTTGATGGTGTTTCGGTCAGTGTGCTCCTGAGGAAATTTCTAATCAGTAGTATGTTAACGGATTTCACATCTCACACAAATTGGGCGAATCTCAACAACTTTATTTTCATTTTTTGTCGGATTTGTATGCATTTTTTAATGGATTCCTTATGAAAAATAAACATGCCAGAAATTGATTAAAAGTCCAGAAAAGCTGGGACGTAACTTACATTCTGTACGTAATATGGGATATTGACAAAATATTCTGCTTGCATCCGTTAAATTAGCTTTGAGACCTAATGACCTGAAAATTTTGCACGCACACTGTCCCCTCACTGATACTGTCGATGTCTACTGAAATTTATGATGATTCTTGACCAAACCCTTCGGGAAGTTTTGAGTTTGATTTTTCTTCCGTAGTGCGACAGTGTTCTACCAGCAGACTAGACTCCTTGAGCTAGCCGGCAGTTTAGCGGCGAGCACCCCTTGACCCATCTTTCAAAATTATGTATTGTTTTTTTTCTTTCCTTTCAAGGTTAGTAGTCTATCTGTATTGGGTTTTATTCGTATGTTTATTATACTTTAGGGAAACGGGACAGATAAAGGGGAGGTTTGCGTACCCATAAACCGGTTTAACCCTACCGCTGGCTTTTGCTAGTGCCGATACCAAGTCCGGCTGTCCCGAGTTCCTATCGTTGTCTACGTTTGTCTTTTGTCATATTCGTGTTCTTTATGTGTAGTCCCTTGGCAGATTGTGGCATGTAATTATAATTTTCAGCCATTGTAGGTGTTTCCTGTTATCTATTTTTTTAGATGTGTAAATTTCCATTTCCTTCGAATTCTAATGAAAGTTTCTGCAACAGTCACCATTTCCAAAAATTTCACAATTTTAAAAATTAAGGTAATGTAACTTTGTAATTTCAAAAAAAAATGCATTTCCTCATAATCTGAAACGATTCTCATATCCTTGAAAAGTTTACATGTTTTAAATTACGTGCTAATTGCGCATTTAGGGCTGTGTTGATCTGTTACGTCTCATTCATGTTAAATATTATCATCAAATTTAGAACGTTTTTCATGGGTAATATTGCAAATTATTTTCATTCCTACTTATTTCTGTTCATGCTGTATATAATTGTTGAATAACACCGGCTCTGGGTCTGGGCTCCAACCTTTTTAACTTAGGGTTTCGGGCTCCAACACTAGGGCTCCAAACTCCATTCTCTTGGCTCCACATAAATGGGCTCCGGGTTCTCAGAGAGAACTTTTGTAATGATATCTTACGAAGTGTAATGATGTCTTCCGAAGTGTAATGATATCTTACGAAGTGTAATGATGTCTTACGAAGTGTAATAATTTCTTACGAAGTGTAATGATGTCTTACGAAGTGTAATGATATCTTACGAAGTGTAATAATGTCTTACGAAGTGTAATGATATCTTACGAAGTGTAATGATGTCTTACGAAGCGTAATGTTGTCTTGAGAAGTGTAATAGTGTCTAAAAAGTGCAATGATGTCTTCCGAAGTATATCTTCATTAATTTTAGTTTTGAAATGTATTGTAGATTGTGGTGTGTCCAAAGTAGCATACACTAGCATAGATTCAATGACCATGAATGCAGATTCCACCCCAGGTAAGAAATTACGTAACAGCAGTTAAAGCAATATTTTCAATGATCATAAAAGATCACGTTGATGAAAAAGGGAAAATTTTATAGCACACCACACAAAAATGAACCCTTAATACGTATGTCTGTTGTACTCACAGTCCTACTAACACCTCGGCGTTTGCCGATGTATCAGTATAAGGTCTCATGTTCATTTACTCCATATCATTTCGTAAAATATTTATAATACAGGCGTCAATTACTTTGATAATACCTGTTCTTACAAATAACTGTTCGACATTTGACAATATGGTTAAGAAAACGACAGTTTTCTTTTAAGGAAACGAAATGAAATTCACTAATAATTTAGATTGATAAAATCGTTTATATTTCAGAAAAAAATATATTTGAAGTATTGTTGATAGATTTTCCGAAAGTTTGGAAAAAAAACTTTGAAAACAATATTTTTATAAACAATTATAATGTGCATACAAGCTCTTAAAAAATTTTGCGCCGATTTTAGAAATGGACTTTTATTCAGCTGACCAGTATAAAAAATGACAATAATTTTATGTTGAATGCTTTTTAAATATCTGCTTTCTAAAACATTTTGTTGTATATAAAGTTTTAAACAAACAAAGGAGTATTTGAAGTAAATAATATCAAAAAAATGTCTCCGCTTATATTATTTTTAGTTAAAAATCAGCTAATCGGCAAAAAACAATGACATCAAGTATATAATTGACCCGTATCCGCAGTGAAATTTTGAAAAATATAGGTTTATAAAGTTTTTTTTTTCTGTAACAGCTTGACATTGATTTGATATTTGGTATATGGGTGTATCTAGAGGGAGATACAGATCAGGTTCGAATTTGGTTCCGGTCGGATAATTTTGTAATGAGTTATGGCACTTTGACTTAATGAAATTTTGAAAAATATAGGGCGCCAGAGTTTTTTTCATACTACCGTCGAAAGACGTACGTAAATGGTATACCCGCAGTTCGTCCGTCCGTTAACTTTGGTTTTCGGAGATTTTTTCTGTAACTGCTTGTCATATTGATTTTATATTTGGTATATGAATATATCTAGGTGAGATACAAATCAAGGTCGAATTTGGTTTTGGTCGGGTCATTTTTTACAGAGTTATGGCCCTTGGACTTTGAAAAATATAGGTTTCCGGAGTTTTTTCTGTAACCGCTTGACATATTAATTTCATATTTGGTATATGAGTATACCTAGGTGAGATACAGATCAAGTTCGAATTTGGTTTTGTTCGGATGAATTTGTACAGAGGTATGGCCATTTGACTTACTGATATTTTGAAAAATATAGGTTTCCGGAGTTTTTTCTGTAACCGGTTGACATATTGATTTGGTTTTTGGTATATTAGTATATCTAAGTGCGATACAGATGATCAAGTTTGAATTTGGTTCTGGTCGGTTTATTTTGTACAGAGTTATGGCCATTTGACTCAGTGAAATATTAAAAAAAATTTAGGTTTCCTTAGTTTTTTTTCTGTAACCGCTTGACATATTGCTAACAACGGCAGTAGAATACTGAAGGAACAAAGGAGTGAAATTTACAAAAATCGAAGTCCAAAGACATGGCCAAAACGAGAACATAGAAAACGATGACATTAGGCACAAAAAACAATGACGTTAGACAGATACAAAGCACAGAAACAGAAATTACAACATTCAAAACAAAGGCACTCACAGTGTGAACTCCAGTGAAACTGAGAGTGACATCAGGTGCTCCGTAAGGGTAAGCATGTCCTGCTCTGTTAACAGCACTCGTCACACTGTGAGTGGATCAATCCAGGAAAATGTCAAAGTCGGTTGTCAAATCCGGGAAGATGTGAATCTAGCTGAAACTGTTCACTTTCATTTGGGATATTAACACGTCACATCTTTCAATGATGTTATGGTGACGGCCATAAAATTTCTTGAGGGATGAAATTAACATAGGTTGAACAAATCCCTGACTAAGCAGCTTTTGTGACAGTGCTTTTGCTCTGTTAAAAAATTCACTGTACAAACTACACGCTTGACAGTAACGAATCAACTGTGAAATGTACACTCCATAGGCTGGAGAGGTAGGTATATTGCTGCTAAGAAAGGAAAAGTTCACAATTGGGAAACCAAAATCATCACGCTTGTCATATAGCTTAGATTTCAAACGTCAGTCTTCGTCAATATACAATAAAAGATCTAGGTACTAAGCTGAAGTAGGTGTTGCAGTTGGTTCTTTAATTTCAAGCTCATTTGGATAGATCTGATGTAAATACTCCTTTAATTTAGGATTATTAAGAGAAAGTACATCGTCTATGTAGCGGAAGCTGAAATTAAAGGACAGGGCCAAATGTTTTTTTTTTGTTTTCTTTGAATAAGCCCTTGTAAGAACTTGGCCTCGTACGAGTAAAGAAAAAGGTCAGTTAAAAGCGGCGCACAGTTTGTTCCCATAGGAATCCCTATTGTCTGTTGGAAAACACAACCACCGAATTCGACAAAAATATTGTCGATCAAAAATTCTAACATTTTGATTACGTCAGTCTCAGTGTAATTCTTGTTTGAATCAGTGTGGTTCTTAACAAAATATGTCTTGTCTTTCCCTTTAACTAAATATGTGTATCTGCGACCTACATTTTTTGTGCAGAAACATTAATGTATTAAATCTGAAATAACTGTTTTCAGTTTATTGTGTGGCAGGGTTGTATAAAGTGTAGAAAAGTCAAAAGTTTGAATGCTATAGCAATGGGTAAGACTGATTGCGGATAGCTGTTAAAGGAGATCTTTTGAATTTGTAAGAATCCACATTTGATTCACACCGCTTGTGGAGTAAGCTTTATTACAGTAATTTATCAGGCCATCTCTGAGTGCGGTCAACAAAGTAGTGAGGAGCTGTGAAAGTGGTTTAGTGGTGAATCTAGAAGACCCGGCAATGAATCTCTCTTTGTATGGATTCTTATGAAGTTTAGGTACCCAGTAGATGTAACGGAGTTGATTGTTTGAATCATTAGCTTTTATGCCAAATGATGCTAACACCGAAGTGTGATTTTTTACAATATCATCCCTCGATATTGTAGTAGGGGTATTTTTTTCTGTAACAGCTTGACATATTGATTTGATATTTGGTATATGAGTTTATAAAGTTGAGATAGATCAAACTTTAGTTTAGTCCTGATTGGTGGATTGCATTGTGAACGGAGTTACAGCATTTTATGTTCAGTAGAAGTTCCCAGACATATGAACTATAATGCACATATGAACAAACTAATTTGCATACATTTCTAATATGAAAATTGTAAGTTTCATATGTGCAACTTGTGTGATCTTGTTAGCATTTTCTTTACAGGTAATTTACAATTTAATACATGTAAACAAAAAATAGGCAAAAAACTTATTAAGGTTACCAGTTTGGGCCTCTCATTATAAGTTATATTTGGTAAAATCAATTTTGTTACTTAAAATAGAGCGAGGATGTTTACAGAATTCATTAACTTGGGACTTCTTTATCCGAAGAACTACCTCACGTAGATTTTTTTTTATTCAATCAACATACCTATTTTGAAAAAAAAAACTGGAGATGAATCCAAAATCATAGACATAAATTTATTGTTTTTATACTGTAATGAAATATGTGATATAAAAAAAAATAAATTTCAATAGCCGGAAACAACTTTTTGAAATTTGCAACCGTAAACAATCCAACTAGACATTATAAACATACTGTCTTCAGTGGTAGATTACCACACGAAGAAAAAATATCACATGAAGAAAAATATCACCCGAGACAGCGTCGAGGGTGATATTTTCTCTTCATGTGATATTTTTTTTTAAAGTGTGGTAATCTACCATAACACCCTCCACTGTAGGCAGTATGTTTTTTATTTTACTGATCTCTTCTCCCAGAGAAGAAGGGACTGACATGTTTTATATGAATGTTTTCATAATACTGATCTCTTCTCCCAGAGAAGAAGGGACTGGCATGTTTTATATGAAACAGGTGAAAGGAAAGGACTGACTGACATTTTTTATGAGGCAAGTATTTACTGGTCTACCTCCGGCGACAGCACGTTTTTTTTTTCACAGAGTTGCTGTCTTTCGTATCTAAAGATTCTTCTACTGTCTCTTAAGACAACTCTACAATTACCATAATGTATGTTAGCGACAGATATTTACATAAAAACTGTCTGCTTCGGCTAAAGTCAGTAAATAGGACTAAATACTAATCGGTAAATCTCGGTCGGAGATGGTGATATTTTCCGAGTTCGGCAAAATTCGTTCTCAGCATGTGATATTTTCGTTGCTATGCAAAAATATCACATGTTGCTAGGGGAAGCCTGTGATATTTACGTTGCTACACAAAAATATCACATGTTGCTAGAGGAAGGCGGAGCAAACAAAAAATACCGCAAAATACCACATTGAGGAGAACCAGTGAAATGACTGGATTTTATCAGGAATTATAATAACATAATAAAAGTAATAAAAGTATAATAACATTGAATATAACATGATGTGTAAAAATGTACTGTTTTTTTTTTAATTTGGAGATATGTAAATGATTCAATAAATATGATTATATTTTACCAAGTAAGAGAAGATTTATCTAAACGAAAGCAATAATGTGACTTCAAAATAATTCAGATGCTTAAGCAAAAAACCTCGATATGACATCATTGCGGGAACAACCTTAATTAATTGTTTCCCGCTGAATAACCAGGATATGACGTCAGAGGGAATCCAAAAAGAACTAGCAGAATATAACGGTCTTTTTGCGACATTTTAACCAAAATACGACTTTGATTTGGAATTAATGAAACCCTTAGGCAGAATTAAAAAAAATCTGTGTTTCCTGTAACCCGACCGACCCTAGATTTTTGGGGCTAAAAATGCCTACCCTAAAGTTTTTTTTTTGGCAACTTTTAAAGAAGCACTGGTAAAGTCCAGAAGTTACTCTCTATACGTCTATGTAAAAAGTTTTGGTGAAATAAAAATAAAATGCCTACCTACCGACCCTAATTTTGAAGAGTATGTTACCGGAAACACGGGTATTTTTTTAGGCCTTAAAATATATTAAAACAATTATGACCCTCTGTTTACGTGAAACATCCAGATTTGTCAACCCTTTGAGGAGTGGTTTCCCTCGGGCAGAGCCCTTGGGAAACAATCCTCCTCGGGTTGACAAATCTGGATGTTTCCTTAACAGCGGGCAATATTTGTATACAATGTACATGTATTGAAAATAGCCATACCCTGCGTACTGCTTACTCGTTACTAACTGCAAGCTTAGTCCTATCCTGCTGATGTTAAGTACAGTTTAACTTTTGTTTATTATACAGTCATAAGCAATCAAAACAACCTGAAATTGACACATAAAGTGGATCATCACTTCCGAATCTATATATTCATAATCAAAGTAAAAAATATTGTCCTAATAAAACGAAAAAATGATCAATATTCTTAATGTCTGCACACCCATTTTCAGGTTTGTTTTTCACTTCCATGGATACAGTAAGTCGCTACCCTGATTACACGGTGTACAGGTTCACCGGGGCTTTTATTATAGTTGGATGTATTGACCAGTCTCTGTACATCAAATTTGAAAAAAAAAGATTTCAGAAACAGGTCTACATTTCACGTACATGTAAGAATTTAAGAATGATATTTCAGGAAACTTGGAAAATTTTTCTAAGAGACACGCTCAAGAATCACCCAGGGTCTCTGGTCCTTTGCTCGAATATGCTTTTTGCCCTCTCTGGCATCAAATAGTATTCTATACGCCACCTCTCTGTTAGGGAGTATACCAGATACAAGGTACAAAAACTAGTAATATCCCAGATTCCACGTACTTGGGGTCGATACCATCATAATTTGTCGAGTTGCCAATCTGTGGTTTTATATGTCTCTTAAGAAGTGTTCTATTCGTAAGTCGTGTTGTTCATCTGTGTGTGTGTGTGTTTGTGTGTGTGTGTTAATTTTTCTTTTCTGTGCCGTACTCGTGTTGTGTCTCTGTTTCTTTGTTGTTTTCCATGTTGCCATTGTCCTTGGATTATTCGTTTTGGATTGACGGTTCGGTTCTCACTTACTTTACTCAAACAAATATATAATGAAATTTGTCGTATATGTCAAATAATATCCCTTTACTCAAAGCATAATACATTCTTACACGAGAGCAGATCAAAGATCGATATATCTTTCATGAATGTAAGAAATTCTGTCTTTTCTCGAGTGGAGCACAGCGAAACGATATAATAAGGCGAAGAATTTCTTACATGAGTGAAAGATATATTAGTTTCCATAACGAGAACTAGTTGATTATGAAATTTCTTACATAGAGTTAAATAAATTTTTCAAATGTTTGAAAGCGAGGCTTGCCGACCTTTAAACATTTGAAAATTTATTTAACGAACTGTGAGAAATTTCATAATTAACGTGTTTAATAAGTTGTGGAAACTTTTTCTCTAATGACTGGACGAAAAACAACGAGGATTGTATTCCGAATGAATTTGGCGGGAAATGTCACGAAACTTGTTCTCCTCTCTAGAGAGGAGAACAAATGTTTCCACACCGTTCAGGAAATGTGAAAACTGGATAGAAATAAGAGAAATAACAATCTTTGATTTTGATCAAATGGAAGTTTTATTTCTTCCGTAAAATATGATTTTCAATGCCCCATGTATATCGGCCTTAAGCATGCATGTGGCCAAAAAGTTTCCAAAATACCTTTTCACGATAACTCCGGAGCTATAATTTTCTGACGTTTTGAGCGGATACGCAGTATCCCCGTCAGAATAACATCAACCTTAACTAAAAACTCAAATACACGTAACCATTTAGTTCCTTCCACGAAACTATTGCTCCGCATTTATCGTGAAAAAAATTATTTCTTTTTGGTTGAAATAACTGTCTTCAAACTTGCCATGTGAGTTGTGAATGCACTTAGTACTGAAGAAATCCATGTTAAGTTCTGTGATCAATGCAGCTCTGAAGTTATAGTTGATTGTTTCAAAAGTGATTGTGAATGCACTTAGTACTGCAGAAATCCATGTTAAGTTCCGTGATCAATGCAGTTCTGAAGTTATAGTTGATTGTTTCAAAAGTGATTGAGAATGCACTTAGTACTGCAGAAATCCATGTTACTGTTAATTTCATAAATGTGGTTAGTAATCCTATTGCTGAGAGAATTGATCAATAGGTTGGTATCTTTGCCTAAAATGTTTACAAAAGACATTTAAATTTAAACATTCCTCAATAGGTCATTGATTTTATTTATAGGTCAGGCATTTAAATCACTTTGGATGAAGCATGGTGTTCAGCCAACCTGAACAAATATACTCACTTTAGGAATTACTGTAAAGTACATCTCAACTTTTACCTAGGTTTTGAAATATCAAGGATTAAGAGGATGGATAAAATCAAATTATAGTACTAGTGGTTTAAACCGTATACCTGGTTTATTTATGAAAAATGCATGTTTATCCTCAATTGGCCTTTCCAATATAAAAAAACAAGTTTGGGTGAACTTGACTTGTTTCTTGTTGAAATTTACATCAGGTAAACTGGTCCATATCCAGGACAAATACAAAGAATGGGTATGTGAACTTTCTTCCTTGAAGGTCAAACTTGTTGAGGAACCTTTAGTGTATATTCAGTAATAGGAAAATTGTTGTAAATCAAATTCTTCTTGCAAATAATGTTACTATTTACACTCTCATTATTTATTTTCTGTTGCCCAAATGTTTATTTATGTTTAGGCTGGCTGAACACCTTTCTTAATTAAAAGAGATTTTAAATGTCTGACCTATAAATAAAATCAATGACCTATTGAGGAATATTTAAACCTCTTTTGTAAACATTTTAGACAAACACATCTACCTATTGATTGAATGTAACAACAATTGATTGACAGACCAGTATTGTGAAAGTAACTGTAAGTTCTGTGATCAATGCAGTTCTGAAGTTATAGTTGATTGTTTCAAAAGTGATTGTGAATGCACTTAGTACTGCAGAAATCCATGTTAAGTTCTGTGATCAATGCAGTTCTGAAGTTATAGTTGATTGTTTAAAAAGTGACATTTTTTTGTCGGCAGACATACCAATGACAGAGGGTCAGAATATCTCGAGGGTTCAGTGCGGTTAGGTTCTATGTGTATTTATCATACATATGAGTAATTGAAGTTTTAAGATTTGAAATGCTTTAAAAATTTCATTTTTTTAACCCACTGATAAAAAATTATATTTAAAGATGTAAAATGTCTTAATGTATAATTATCAAAATAAAAAAGTAATTTTTTGTCAACCCATGTGATGAAGAAGTAGGTCAATGCACATAGAACCTTATTGCACTAAAAATTGTGTATTGTTGTCATGAAAAAATTGGTAAAAGTTGGTACATGTAGTAATTGTATTGCTGAATTGGCCAATAATCTTAAGATTATTAAGATAATCATGTTTATTAACTGAAAAAACTGAAATTCATTTAATTACCATGATATCGAAAGTTTCATAAAAAATGTGTTCAGAGCAGAAAGGTTCTATATGGCACGTAGAACCCTACTGCTCTATTATGAAAATACAAATTCAGATAAAGAAAATGAGGTTTCCTGGGTAAAATGTGAATGTGAGGTGAACAAACAGACGTAATACACAAGATTCATCTCATTAAGAATAATCATTCTGCTTAATCCTGACATATAATGTGTATATAGAACCTTACTGCTCTTACTAAAATATGGAATTTGCACATAGAACCTAATGACATTTAAGATTTATTGCTTAACTGTTATGCTATGCTTTAGATATTTTGTGACATGAAAAAAGACACCTTTACATTAGTTTTAATATAATCATAACTCAAAAAATTGGCCATAAGTGCATATAGAACCTTACTGCACTGAACCCTCGATCTCTTCAGGTGACACTGAGAATTCACGACAAGTATACAGTTCAGAAACATTTCACGCTGGCCAAGAGAATGATATTCGAGGTTATGACGTCCACATTTTTGTTGTGGAAAGTAGAGACATGAGATTGGCAACTCTACTGTCATGTCATTTTGATAACAACAAACATGATACGGCCACACCAGAACTTCTTAAACTACTGTTTATTTAGTCGAGATATTTCTAAACCAAAAGTGAATTATTTTCCTAAATTTTTCAAAAGTGTAGTTAAGAAAATTAGAAATAAAAAAATGTTGATTATAAAAAGAAATATTGGCAAATAAAGTGCAGACTTCAAATGAAAATCTGACTAGCAAACAACGCGAAGATCGCGATGTGCCGTGTTTACTTTTGAAACCCCTCTTTTATTTCCATGATTACAATTTTACCCTTCCGGAGCACCTGATGATACCTCAGTTTTTATAGGGGTTCACACTGCTAGTGCTTTAGTTTTGTGACGTTATTGTTCTTTTTTGTTTATTTGTTTTGTCTTTGTCATACTGTCTCAATTCGTGTTGCTGTGAATTGCCGTGATTTTGGATTTATGATTTTAGATTTTCCCCTTTCCTCGTTCTGGCTTCGGTATCCGTTTGCCGATGTATTCCAGTTGTGAAACTGGAAAGTTATTTCCTTTTTTGTAGCGTTTAGATAGTTTTTGATGTTCACAATTTACAGGAGCCATACAATTTCCAAACAAAATGATATTAAAATTGATAATTTCTCAATTTGTAAGTCTCGTGAAATTTAATACATGTACTTATTTTGTAAGTGAAGTCAGTTTATCTTTAGCAAGACACTATCTTGTTTTCTTCTCGTGTATTTCAAAAATATCAACAGACTGTTTAAGCAGAGAAGCCCAGACCTACCTAGCCATACCTGTTTATACGACTGTAAAAAATTACAGCTGTCGTAAAGTGGAATAGCGCAATCATCTTGGTCTTCGTCTGTGGAAGGCATAACGTTGTTCCTGGTTGACGGACCATTATCAAATTTTGTATGATGTTCTTTGGATCATGCGGTAGGATGAAATTCTAATTTCGGCTCCGCCTGTTTCAGAAAAAAACTTTTCTGATGAGATTTTAATCTTGTGTTTTCTTAAATTTGATCCGAGAATCTTCATTATTTTATCGTATTGAGATGAAAATTCTTTACTTTATTACTAATAAACAGTGGCGGATCCAGACTTTCTGCTAAGGGGGGGCCCGACCAATACTTTTTCAAAAGGGGGGGGGGGGCGAAACCCAATTTTTTTTTTTAAAAACCCTAGGAATTTTAAATATGGGCCCGCCCCCCCCCCTAAATCTGCCACTGATAAAATTGCGCAGCTTGAGAATGTTGAAGATTTTGGGTTGCGTTTTACTTTTTTAAGAAACAGGAGGTTCAAAGACAGCTAAATGGAAAGAAATATTTATTATTTTAGTTTTTTAATTAGAATTTAAGGTGTCTCAGTGGTATTATTCCGCCATTTTTGTCTAATAGTTGTTCATTTAGGTTTCATTCATTAAGAAATTTAGCAAAATAGTTATTTAAAATGTAAAGGAAGTTCCAAAATATTTAAAATTTATATTCCTTATCATTTTTACATATTTTTATTGCAAAAACATGAACTAAAACACACGAGCTTTAAATCTGTTGCTGGATTTACAGAACACAGAAATTATGCAAGGGAGATAATTGATAAAAGAATTTAACATAGATATCACTAGAGAAATTAATATGTTGCAATTTATCTCTCTTATTTCAACGGTGACCCCTAATTTTTATTTTGTTTATGTAAACTATATAATGATTTCAAAACACATGCAAAGTATGAACAAAATCTATAATAGATTTTTCAAGCCTTCCTCCCATATAATCATTTTCCTTATCATTTCTATGTAAAATCCTGAATTTTCAATTTCAGTTTTTGCGCTTAAATGCACGGTGACCCCCAAATTTTATTTTAGAATTTGAATAATAATACAACTATGTTTCTACACAGAAAATTTCACAAAATTCTATAATGAGAAATTAATACCCTGCAGACACCTTAATGCAGGTTTTTCTGTGTTGTTTATGGGTATATGTATAACAGTTAAAACTATTATCATTTAACAAGATGCCGAAAGGGGATCAAATGAAAAAAATCTTTGTTTTCTTGGAAATTTTAAGCACTTTTATAAAGAACATTTTTGGCATAATGTTACAGTACTGAAATTTACCGACAGATTTAAGGTAACATCTTTTCTTTGTCTAAAGTCATTTTGTGTAATCTCTTGTGCATTGTTCAATGTGCTGTGGTCGTGATGCGCTTGCAATTTCAAAGCTATAACGGAAAATTTTTTTAAAAAATCTTGTTTTCACACAATGCCTAAAATTCTTATTTTTAATGCGACTTAGTTTTTGCTCGTTTCTTTTGATTTTTTATTTTTCTTTGAATAGGCATAAAAGAGGGGCACTTTACTCTGTCCATTATCTTTTCGGTCAGCACTTTCCTATAATTTGTGCAGCCCTTTATTTTGATAATTTATTATCCGTTTTTTCATATTCATATATTTCCATTTATTTAAAGGAAATGCCATATTGCTAGAGAGTAATGCACATATCATTCGCTGTTGTGGTCGAGTGGAATCATGGAGTGTATATATAAAAAATGCTGGCACTTTGACTATAGCTGTCATGGAGAAGACTGATAAACCCAACGAGAGGAGGATTGTTGGTACAAATACCTTTACTATTGAAGGTATGAATTGTTTTAAAATGAGCATCAGATTTTTCAGGGACAAGTCTGTCAAATCTGATCTATTTTTAGCCCCATGGGAAATTCATATTTTTATATTCACATCTGAAAGTACTACAGCAAATCGAACCAAACTTACAGGAATGATTTATTGAAGATCCTTTACAAAATTACTCATTTCGTTCGGATCCGATAAAAAAAATGGCCGCAAACATGGAACATTGTTTAACCCTATGGGAAAATCATCATTTTCATCATCTGCCCTCAAACTTCTGATGCAAATTAAATTTAGCTAGACTGTATTTGAATGATATTCGGAGAGTCCTTCACAAGGATTGCTCATTTCGGTCAAATCCGACAAAAAGCATGACCGCTACCGTGAAACTTATTTTACCCTTAACCCCAATGTGAAAATTTATATTTTGACCATATCCTCTGAAAGTACTGTAGCAAATGCATTCAAATTGTACAAACATGTATGATTTGTCTTTTAAAAACACTTCCGATCCAATAAAAATTATGGTCATTAGGAAAGAGTAATATCCAACATAGGACGATACGGGAAAAACCAAATTTTTATCTTCTTCTCCAATACCAAATAAGAAAATTCAGCAAAACTTTACAGAAATCATGTGTTTAAGGCCCTTAACAAATATTGCTCATTTGGTTATTGACCGATGAAATCATTTACATTGGACACTATGGAAAAAATCGTGATTTCCACCACTCTGTCGAACTGTTGAAGCAAATTTAAGTAAACTCTACTTGAATTATCTGATATATTGCAAATTTTGCCTAAATCCGACAAAAACATGACCACCCGCAAGCAATCTAATTAAAATTAGATCTACAAATTGTTCCCTGTAGTCACTGCATGGTAGATCTAACAACATCCCATTTTACTTTCTGTTTCGATGATTCATTCGAAATCCTCGGCTTTTATCATAAAGTTTAATGTCTTCAAAATCATGAAGACTGGATTCTGATTGGTTGATGTCAAAGGTCACAGAACAGAAAGTAAAATGGGATGTTGTTAGATCCACCATGCAGTGACTACAGGGAACAATTTGTAGATCTAATTTTAATTAGATTGACCCGCAAGTAACATAGTTAAAAATAAATCTAAGGCAAATTTTTTTTTTTATCAATTTCTTTGAAACTTCGAATCAAGTTCGACTAAAATTGACATGGAGGAGAAAAAAAAACACGGCCAGCGCCAAACACAGTTTATCATGGGACCCTATGGATAACAGATCATATTCATCATCTGCTCTGAAAATTATTGAAACAACGGCAGTAGAAACCGAACAGTAGGAACAAAGGAAAGGAATTTACAAAAATCGAAGTCCAGAGTCATGGCCAAAACAAGGAATCAATCGCAATCATCACTTAACTTTACTGGTATGATATAGGGAAATGTCTTTACAATAATTTCTAATTTCATTCCGATTTGGTAAAAATTGGTGCCAGTGTAGAACATAGTTTAACATTGGTGGTATAGGAAAATCATATTTGATCATGCCTGAAACCCTTGTTGCAGATTTTTAAGGAAAAATTGAATAAAAGGTCCTTTGCATAGATTATACTATTTCGATCGAATAAAAACATGGCTTCCAGGGTCTAACTAGTTGAAACGGACATCTATGGAAAACACCAATTTCATCATCTTTCTTAAATCAATTTGTTATGTGAGCGATATAGGCACAGCCTCTGAGTCTTAGGTTACTTTTGTGATCACATCAAAGCTGGCTGCAGCAGGGAACATAGTTTGACATTAGACCCGATGAAAATACATTCTAAGATCTTTTCCTCTGAAACTACTAGTGAAATGAAAATGAAACGTAGTCCCAGAGGCCCTCTTGAAAGGTATCTGGCAGGTCTGTTTCTCATCTAAGATAACCAGCAGCAAGAATCATACTTTATCATTGAAGCAATGGAAAATACAGTCAAAGATTTTCTCTGAAACTAATAGCCTAATTAGAACAAAAAAATCACAACGGTCCTAAGACGGTCTCTTAAAAATGGTATCCGGCAGGACATTTTTATCCAAGATACCCGTAAGAGGGAAATACACAATGTTGTTTTACACATGACCATGTGGAAAATACGTTCTGATACCACACACATTATAGAGATAAAATATTACTGTGCATCTTTCCTTTTTTGTGTTCTTTAATTGTGTTAAATATTATCTTGCTTTTTTACATTTGCAGTTGAATTTAACTCTTTTACTGCCTCATATTATTTAATGTAATATTTATGTATTCGGGAAAAGATTTCATAGATTGGTAAAACTTGTGTCTAGCCCTATTTGTTTATTTGACAAAATCGGTATGTTAAATTCTAAATCGCAGATTTCTTAGTTCAATTAGAGTCAAACTTATTCCCCTCTCTAAGGGTATCCGTCTGGTTCGTATTTCATCCAAGATGGACGCCACCAGGGAGAAAAGTTCAATATTGGACAATATGGAAAGCAAATTTGAAGATCTAGAAAACTTCTTTTACGTTTAGAAACCAAACTCAGTCACAATGGGCTCTAGGTCTCTTTCAAAAGGGTATCCGGCAGGTCCATACTGCATTCAAGATGACCGCCAGCGAGCTCAAGGAAAATAGTTCAACATTGAACTCTTTAGTAAATACATTCAAGGATCTCATGGTCGTATAAAAACCATGATTAATCAAAATGGTCCTCACATTTTCCCATCCAAAAAAGATATTCGACAGGTCCTCATGCCATCCAAGATTGCCGCCAGCGGGGCCAAAGGTTTTAACATAGTAACCTATGGGAAAACACACTAAAACAGCTTTTTGTTAGAAACAATTGGTCTAATTACGACCAAAATTAGTCACAACGGTCCTTAGTTTGCCCCTATGAAAAAGGTATCCGACAGGTCCGTTCTTCATCCAAGATGACCACTAGCCGGGAACATAGTTTAACATTTGACCCTTGGTCCATTGGTCATCCAATATTGCCAACAGCAGTGAAAATAGTTTGATATTAGACCCGAACAATTACACACTCCAGTTACAACCAAACTTATTCACAATGATCCTAACATGGTTCTTGGACCCTATGAAAAGCACATTCAAAGGACTTCATCTGAAAATATGCTAGTTTAATTAGAACTATACTTAAGATAGATCATTTTGAAAAAATACCTCATCAAAGATAAACCAAATTGTAGTTTACATTAGACCATATTCTCTGGACCCTATTTTCTGAAACCACCATCAAATTGGAACTACATGGTGACATATACATATTTTTATTATAACAAATAAATTACATCATAAACTATTTGTTCACAAAAACTCGTCAGATTCTCATGGATAAAAAGTTCAATTTTTTGTAGCTAAAAATTGGCTTTCCATATTTTCCCCGTGCATTCTACATGTATGTAAATTTAGGTGAAAAATGGTTAAAAATGAGCAAATTGTGATCTCAATTCTAGAAAAAGCAAGTATTGTGACCCATAATTTTTATTACAGATTTCGGGTAAGTAGGATTGGTTCTTCAATTGTGCCGACTTACAACAAAATATCATGGATATGAATATCACTGTCTATCTACCTTAATTGTTCAAAATAGTTTTTGAATGATTCTCTTCATTTACTCTAAGCTAGCTACCACTGTGGCATATAGTTTAAGATGAGAACATATGAGCATGCCTTTCGTATCAATGAATGTCAGTAATGGTCCAGATTAGCGATATAGGGATATGGGAGTCCTTCCTATATTCCCTTATATTCTCCCTAACAGAGTTTCTCTATCTTTGTTAACACTCCTTGAATTAACAAGTAGCTAGTTAACCGATACAGGTTCATTTGAGCGTTTTGTTAAAACTAGCTATTTATGAAAGGTCTGAGTCAGGTTTAAAATGCTCTGCTCAGTGAAGAATATAGTTTGAATTTGATCGTATTGAGGGAGCAGGTTTAAAGATCCTCAGATTACCTAACCATTAGGTATTGATCTTATTTGCAGATGTGTATACTTTATAACATTTTTGCTGCAGTTAGGGAACCTGGACTTTTTTCAGTTAAAATACGAAAAACCCATCTTAAAGGGGCAACTTCTCGTAAACTAATTAATTTAACTCTTTTAATTGGCAAGGTTGCTGTTACCTCACTTCATTAAAAGAAATGTCATCATTTATATTAATATGAGAGATCGCAGACTTATTTTTGTTCTTCAATTATTGTGGCGTTATTGTGGTATGTGATAAAGGTCAATTATTAGTAAACCATACCAAAATGTTTTTACACCTGTTGCATGTAAATATAGCGAGTTGGATTTTATTTTATGGTAGCACAACAGTCTTCTGAAGAAAATTTTCTGTCCCTGACTTTGAAAGCCTGTAACTTTGTTATTGATAAAGATACAATGACAAACCAGGCATCAAATTAAAGGAAAATGGTCAAAACCGTGTCTCAGATTTTTGATACAAGGTCTGGCTTAAAATTGAATTATTTGTAAATTTTGACAAAAGCAAAATTTCTTCGAGTTAAATTTTAATTTCATTTATTTTCAAAGCAGATCCTATATCAAAAATCTAGACACGGTTTTGTTGTATCTTAATGAATCTTTCAGATGAAGCAAACAGAATTCAGCTGTCTGTAAAGATGTAAAAGTTATTTTCATTTTAAAAATATATCCTCAAAAACTCAAATTTTTGCCAAACATTGATACTTAAAAGGAATACTCTTGAAATGAGCATTAAGAGTCAATTTGATCCTTTTCCTTTAATTTGATACCTGGTTTGTCATTGTATCTCTATTAATAATAAAGTTACAGGCTTTCAAAGTCAGGGACCGAAAATATTCTTCAGAAGACTGTTGTGCTACCTTAAGGTGGTTCGGGGGGGGGGAGGGGAGGGTATGAGCAAAATCCATTAGAACTTTTCCATAGTTTGCAGAATTTTAACTTCTAGGATTTAACTTCCAAAATATAAAATAAAATTGAGGGTCACAGACGATATAAGCTCACAAGCTTTCATCGAAAATAAGAAATTTTTAGTTGAAATGTTAAGGAAAATTATCTTTTTTAAAAAAAAATATCCAAGTTACATTCATGAGAATTTTGATTAATTTTATTTATTGCTAGCCCCTGTATTGAACCTTAAAAAAAACAAAACAAAACAATTGGGGTCACGGACCTTATTATCGTCATTTCTTGTAAATTATTTTTTTTCAAATTGTCTCCATGGTGTAAATTTTCGTTTCAAAGAACTTTTACAGTATAAGTACTATTCTTAATTTTTCGTCTAAAATGATTGCTAGACTTAGAGAAATGAGCCCATTACTTAAGTTTTAAGTGAAATATTTTGAAGATTAAAATGTTTGTATTTTTTGTTTAATGAAAAAAAAAAACTATCGGAGCATGAAACATGAAAACAAAATGGCAGAATACCACCGATCCACCTTAAGGTGTCAAACCACCAATTCAGCCAACAGCGCTTAGAACAAATGAAAAAGTAGCTCTTTTAGAATCTAAATATAACTTTGAATTCTTGCACCTTAAAAAATAAATGTCGGAATGAAACATATGATACACCTGTTTGAACATTGATGTATCAGGCTTATTTTGAGACCAAGGTTAATTGACTAGAATGATCCTTTGAGTACTTATCATAGGGGTTTTCCGGTATACTATCAATGCGTAATGTTTTGGCCGTAATCGTGTATATTTATAGATATGGTTTTTCCAACCTTCGGAACTCTCTTTGAAGGCTTTAAAGGTATGCTGAAATTTTGATATGATGTTGACTAGATATGCACCTTTCGGAAAATATATGGTTTCATACAGGTTAAACTTAAGATAAATTGTCCAGACAGATTTGAATATGGGGAATTTCAGTTGAAAATGTTAAAGAAATGAATTGGTGGTTTCTAACCTTAACACAAAATATGCGAAAATTTTGAAACATGTAATAAAAAGTTGTTGATAGCCTAAATTGATGCAAAACATGTATGAATGATGAATTTTAGGTAAAGATTGAAGTTTTAGTCGGCTGGTGCCACAATTTTGACCAAAAACAGTGGTTATGTAATTTTTCTGTATTTTGACACTGGAATGCCATTTCCAGGCCATTTTCATGATTTTGTGCAAAATTAGAAGGGTTAGTTGTGTACAATAGTTTAAAAACATCAAATGTGGGCTGATTTTACACAGGAATTTGCCACTGTTTTGAATATATGTTCAATGTTTACAAATTTCATGTTTGGTGTCGCGAACAAAAGCGACAACTCTGACTGAGATGCCTTATATAAAAATCTGTCTGATTTGTATACAATAATTTTTCAAGCAGAAATGGTGCTTGTATTTGCAGTTTTATGGGAACATGAACCTCAGAAATAAAAAATATCATGCTATTCCTCTACTAAACAGTGTAAAATTGTCATTTTAGGGTCCACATTGTCAAAACAAGAGCAAAGTCAAAATTTTATCATCTGATTTTGGGACAAGATTTTGAATTTGCCATCCTTTTCATAAATTTGCATTTATTTTATTATGTTATTTTCTTTAAATATTATATATTTAATCACCCGAAGGAAAATAAATGCACTTGGGTGGATTTTCAGTAGTTTTAATACTACCATTGTACCTATTCATATCGGGCTTTTCGGCTAACTCACAAACCTGATATTCTTCATAAGCTCAAAAAATAAACAAAACTGGTTTTCCCCTGTCTTCTTGACCTTTTTGCATCATTTTCTGCATTTAAAATGCTATTTGTATCACCACAACCAAAGTAAAGACCATTTCATGTCCAAAAATTTACCTCAGAAGCACCTTCTCAAATTTGGGGGGACGGTGACATTTTGTAGCATGATTTCAAAATTTTAAAGGTAGCTTTGAACATTTGCAGCCTTATTTTGATAGAGAAATACTCTAAGTGCTTAGTATTGAACATGGGTTGACAATTCATTACACAAAAGGAGTATATTTGGTTTAGTGTCCATGTTTAACATCTATGAGTGATTGTGCCTGATCAAAGCACTGAAAACACTAAATCTGTGACTTTTTGAATAGTGGTGAAAAGGAGGAAAAAATTTGTAAAAGGATGTCATTTTCCGTATACAATTTGGAAATTAACTTTAAAACATGAAAAAGTGCAGCAATTACACTGGGAATGTTTTAATATAATGTTAAGGTGTCAAACCACCAATTCAGCCAACAGCGCTTAGAACAAATGAAAAAGTAGCTCTTTTAGAATCTAAATATAACTTTGAATTCTTGCACCTTAAAAATAAATGTCGGAATGAAACATATGATACACCTGTTTGAACATTGATGTATCAGGCTTATTTTGAGACCCAAGTTAATTGACTAGAATGATCCTTTGAGTAGGATAGGGGTTTTCCGGTATACTATCAATGCGTAATGTTTTGGTCGTAATCGTGTATATTTATAGATAGGGTTTTTCCAACCTTCGGAACTCTCTTTGAAGGCTTTAAATGTATGCTGAAACTTTGATATGATGTTGACTAGATATGCACCTTTCGGAAAATATATGGTTTCATACAGATTAAACTTAAGATAAATTGTCCAGACAGATTTGAATATGGGGAATTTCAGTTGAAAATGTTAAAGAAATGAATTGGTGGTTTCTAACCTTAAATGCATAATGGATGTTTTCTTCAAGACCCGCTAATCAATATTTACCTGATCTATGCTCTCCTTTACATAAAGCAGTGCAACCTCTCTTCAAACGTTAAAACAAGTGTTAAGATCATACTTTCTTGAATGGGGGTAATAACAAAATTACTGAACAGAGTCGTCAAAAGCCGAAGTCCATCAGAAAAAGACAAATGAGGTAGAAACCACCGGAAAAATTGTCGACTGCAATTAATGGTCCTGACTTGGTACAGGTATTTCAAAAGAAATGGTGGGTTTAACCAGTTTAATGGCATGCCAAACCTCCCCTTCTATTGTGGCAATGTCCGGAATCAACTCAACAGCAACTGTCTTTTACAGGTCGTAAGTCACTGAAATGCTTATCCCAGTGCTGAATAAAAATAATGTTGTGAATGATGTTTTAGGTGACTGATTTGTAAATGTCATTTTCTAACCCTAGGACAAAACCAATACAATTCCATGGTGCATGTTACTTCTCTAACCCTCAAACAAGACCAAGGTGAAAGTTTCAAAAATATATATTCATATATTTCCACATAGATATCAGAACGGAAAATCTAAATCACAAACATCATCGACAAAGACAAAACTAAAATAACAGTGCGGTGTATATTTTGTATACAAGACAACACAGATAACCGCAAACAAACGTTGAATCTAACGTATATTTTTCTTGATTTTTTTGCAGCTGGAGATGTAAATATATGGAAAGAGCTCGAGGCTTCAGAACCGATGACAATTGTTGAAGATTACAGGATATTAATGTAGGTATAAATGTGGATTTAACTGCAATTTTTTTTTCAAAAAAGTTTGCGTCGATTCCTTTATATAAATGGATGTGAGAGGAAAATCAAGTTGTTTTATCAAAGACAAATTTCCGCTTTGCTGATATCAGACCATGCCTTACAGAAATTACAGATAAATTGTAAGCACACTTAAGGATGTTTGCTGGAAAATTAGAAAATAAATAGGATTTCACTTCCCCAAAATGTATCCGGCAGGTCGGTACCTTATTCAAAATGACCACCACTGGCCAACAATTTTTGGTCCATTAAAAGTATTTGGCTTCGGAATCCATTATCCAATTCTAGCCAAATTTGATCACAACGGCCCATAGACGTCCTTTTGGAAATTTGTGACTTGTAGGTCTGCATCAAACCCAAAGTAGCCACCAGGTGGGAACATATAGTATAATATTGTAGCATTAGGTCGCCTGCGTTCACTCAATGGCGACATTAGGGGATCACTTATCCGTCGTCTTGCGTCCTTCTTTCTTGGATTATCGGCGTCACAAAAAAATTTTGTCACATTTTTCTCAGGAACAACATATGCCAGCTTTCTGCAATTTGGCATAGAGTATTAGTATGGCGTCCTTTACCGGGTAGCAGAGGTTGGAATTTCTCGTGTCCCTACTTCTTGTTAAACAGAATTAGTAATATTTTTCAATGTTTGGGTAAAAAAAAAATTCTGTCGTTTTTTTTTTTCTCCGGAGCGAAGTATCCCAGCCTTCAGCAATTTTGCATGGAGTATCAATATAGGAACTTGTACCATGTAATAGAGTTGGAGTCTTTCCCATGCTCACTTCCTGTGTAGCAGAACTTCGATTTGTTTTTCCGTCTTGAAAATTTTTGTAACATCTGTGTCTGGAACCACATATCCCAGCCTTTTGTCATTCAACATGGGAGTATCACTATGAGGTCCTATACTGTGCAAGTGAGTTTGGTATCTCTCGCATTCCCACTTCTTGTTGGACAGAGCTTAAAATATTTATGAACGTCTGCATCATAATATTACGCTGGCGAAACATATTTTTCATAACGCTTTTATTAGCGGAGGTGAAACAAATTGCACTCAGTTTATGGTTAGTTTGGTGGCCTATGTATTTCAGTTTTTGACCGCGATATAGATTTAATTACGCATTGTTCCAAACGAAATTAAATCTGAGAGTTCGTAACAATAATATCTCAATCCAGTATGATTTTGAACAATATCGGCAGGAAACTTTTGGAATAACTTACATTTTATGGGGTTAAAAATAAAATTAGGACATAAAGCACAAAATCATATGTCTTGTATAATTGAATAACAAAATACAAATTTTATTGTTCATACAGAAATACAAATGATATGACTGAAACTTGTACTTTACACTAAAAAGTTTTAATTATGTACATCAAACCATTCTAGGGGTGTCTTCAACTTAAAAATTAGATATAATTGAAAAGTGATAATTTCAAAAAGAAGTAATAATTAATGCTTAGGGAGGTAATGAACTTAAATTGAAGAAGTATTCAATGTTTCTATAGGTCTTTTGAAAAATTCCCAATAAATCTTGCCCAAAAAAAGACAAAATGATAGAGTCAATATTTAAAAAAAACCTTTTCTATGGTAAATTTCTTGAAACTCTCAAAGAATACCAGAATAATGTTATTTATTTTTTTAGGATTCTTCCTAGCAACCAAACCTACCGTTCAGTGATATGATCAGTTCTATGAAACATTTTATGACTTCAGCATTATGTGCAACCTTGATTACAGGGGGGAACCTGCCCAATTTTTTAATGATGGTCTGAGATGGTTCTAGTGGATAGTTGAGCTAAATTGCCATGGAAACCAATCCAGAAATCTGAATTTCAGGAAAAATATTCTTTTACATACATTTTTGCAATTTCAGAGATATAAAAAGATTATAAGGGGATCTTAAACCAAATTTTATGAAAGGGAGAGTCTAAATGTTCTTTTTCAGCAATATTTATTACCTTGACATTGGCGTACAAAGTATGACGACAGATACGGAGTAAACATTTAGTAAATGTAAGACATTCTGAAAACCCTTTGATGTGGTATAATCATATTTATCCCCCTGCCCCCCTCCCCCATTGGGGATAAGGGTATACCGTTTTCGGTCTGTGCGTGTGTGAGTGGGTGTGTGTGTTGGTGGTTCCATAACACATTATCGTCGCATTTATCTCCGCAATAGAAAAAGTTACAGATCTGAAATTTTGTCAGTAACTTTGTAAGATCAGGCCATGTTATGGGGTGCATTTTGAGACATGTGCAAATACTACTTCCTATTTACCGACTTAGTCAATCTTTTACCATTATACCCATATATTGAAATTTTTCGTCAAAGATTTCTCGGCTTGTGTATGTAGAAATGATTTCATATTTGGTCTGAAGCTTAAGTATGAGTTGTACTGTGTCTCTCCTTTTTAAGTCCGTCACTCATTAGCTTCCTGTTTGCCGATTATTTTGATTTTTTTTACATTGTTGCCCTATATTGAAGGTTTTCGTCAAGGATTTCTCAGCTTGTGTATATAGCAATGATTTGCATATAGTATATAGTAATGCCCAAGGTCGGTGGTTCTCTCCGGGCACTCCGGCTTCCTCCACCACTAAAGCTGACCGTCGTGAGATAGCTGAAATACTGCTGAAAATGACTTTAAACCCCATTTCAATCAATCAAACAGTCAATCAAGGATTTTTCAGATTGTGTATGTAGTTCTGATTTGATATTTTGTATGTAGCTTTGGTATGATGATTTGTACCCTTGTCTCCCCTTGATACAGATTCGAAATTTTGGCACTGACTTTGTAAAGTCCTACCATAAAGTTTTATGCCATTTCTGACCAATCGGGATACATCTCCCTGTTTTACCGACTTAGTCAATTTTGACACTTGTAGCACTATAGAATAATTTTTTCTTGAGGATATCAAGGTTTCCATCTTTGTACTGTCTCCACACTTGTGCTATGTTCACGCCTGTATAATATTGGGTTCATATTGGCGACAGCTCTTGTTGGTCCAGTGGAAGAACTAATCAAGTGCTGCACGACGGACATAAAATCATGTAACCTTGACCTCAGTTGCACGGTTCAGTGACAACGTTAAGTTTCTCTGCTTAAGTCCATTTCACAATAACTATAAATAACTAAATACAGAAGTTACTTTGAATTGTTATGCTGCATATGCGCATTTCGACAACTTAATGTATCTTCAGTGCAGATAAAATCTAAACGTTTGGAAGACCTTAAAGTCAAAGATGTAGGGGTAGGTCGATAATATTTAGTATATCGGTTGGTCTTGGGTAGAACATGTCAATCTGTTGAATAAAGGATATGGAGTAAATGCACTTGAGACAAAGTCTCTACAAATACATGGTAAGAAACAAGCAAAGGAACAACGCTTTTATTGTTGTTCTTCATCTTGAAGTCACCATGAGGTATATGACTTATGCTGGTATATGACTTTTGTCCATGACCTCAATTTCACGGTCTAGTAGCCACGTTAAAGTCTCTCTGCTTAAGTTCTCAATAACTATTAGTGGTAGGTCGATAATATTTATTATTGCATATCAGTCAAAAATCTGGAATTCTATTGGCCAAAACCAATCACATGACATTCTTTATTTTGCGGTATTGATGCGGTCGGTAAAAAAAAGTCTGATATGGACCAATAATTGGAGTCAATACCAGATATGGACCGGCAGCTGCAGTCAAATTACCAGGCGGGGAAGTAGTTCACAAAATTGTCTCCCCTGTAAATTTCTTTACCCGCCATCTCCTCAAATAAACAAGATGTGTGATGACACAGCCACGGTAAAAAAAAACTTCAAATTTCTGATATTTGCGTTTCTTTTTTAACATTTCACAGACTATGTATCTTATGCTGCAACAATCGCTGTATGGTACAGATATATGAGAAATATACAAATGTTGTTGATTAATTCATAAAACATTGTTTTGAAACCAACTCTATCTGATGGTCAAAACTGTATGCTAATAAAGAAAAACATCTAGCCACCCTCAAAGGGCATGGGCGGAAACAAAATTAAGGAGTATTATTAAATATATAATTATGCATCGTAAAAACCATATGAAATTGATTTTTGCATATGGCCTCTTTCAGGATCCACCTTTTTCAAGTTTTTAAGTAGGGAGAAAATGTACTTTTCATTATATTTTTAGCTCGTGAGTGATTTGTACTCACAGTGAAATAAATATATTGGGCAATTAAAGGTGCATGTATTACTTTAAGTATTTTCACTTCGTTAAATTTCAATATTTTCGGACACGTGTTAATTTGTTATTTAGGTGTAATATAAGGGTGGTTACTATTTGGTATTCTTTTAGAGAGATTTGTTGACAGTTTCCTATAGATTTATACAAAGTTGACTCCCGAAAGAAACCTCAGATAGGAGATAAAAATTCGATCGTGTTTGAACTTTTATTCTGGAGAAACGCTACCATAGGCGGACATAAAAATTTGCACATGGATGAACAGGGATATTGGCAATCCGTATGCAAATTTTGGTCAAAATCTAAAGATGGCCTTTTTGGGGATCCACTTTAAAAGACAAACACTAACATGATCTTTAATGCGGATTTATGCGTCTTATATGCATCTACACGTTCACCTGCGGCAATCTACGCTGTTTTCATATAAATTCAAAATATAGAAATGAAAAATATTGGTATTTCTTTCATTGGAAATAACTTTTATAATAATTCATCTATGGTAAACAATCCAAAAAGTAACATTTCTAACTCATTTAAACGAAAGCTCAATTTCTGTTGTTCTATTTCAACCACTTCCCGGCCTGATACCAGATATTGACAGATCGATTGAATTTTGACGTCAATTTAAGAATTTAGATAAACAAACAAGTTAAAATTCTTGTCGAACTGCGATAAAAGGTAAAACAAAAAAATATGTACACATATCAAAACGTAAAATGATTAAAAAACAAGAAGACAGACTCTGTCTTCTTGTTTTATATACACATATCAAAAAATAAAATGATTAAACTGCACTCGAGGCCATGGTATGGACCAGAGAAATGATATGGCCGCGCCTTCTGCTTGGGCCATATCATTCCTCTGGTCGATACCATGGCTCTCGGGTAGTCTATGTATTACGATATTGCCGTATACATCAGTTACTATTACATAAGTATGTCGGTTGGTCATGGGTAGTACATGCCAATCTGGCATGTGACTTCTCCCTTGATTTCAATCTCTCCGTCTTGTGGCCACGTTTAGTTTCTCTGCTCAAGGCCATATGTCAATAACTATAAGTTGTATGTCGATAATATTTAGTAGGTAGGTTTGGCTTATGACTTTTGTCCTTACCTCAATTTCACGGTCTTGTGGCCACGTTAAGTTTCTCTGCTTGAGTCCATTTCTCAATAACTATAAGTAGTGGGTCGAAAATATTTAGAATGTAGGTTGGACTTGAGTAATATATGTCAGTCTGGTATATTACTTTTGTCGTTGACTTCATTTTCACTGTGTAGCTGGCCACACTTTCTCTGCTTAGGTCCATTTAAGTTCACACTTGTTTGTAAAGGTTGTCTGGAATGGGTTTTGATAGATAGTGGATCTTTTAGTTTCAATGGAAACCAAACTAGAGAACTGAAATAATTTTTATGAGCGAAATGTAAAAACTGCCAAAATATTATTTGAAAGGATACTTTAGTACTTTGAATTTTTTTATTCTAGCAATATGCATTACCTAGAAAATAATAAGAGGAACCCAGCCCAAATTTTCTTTTTAAATGATGGTTTGAAATTGGTTATAATGGATAGCATGGCTTTTTAGTTGCCATGGAAAACTGAATCTTTGAAAAAAGTAATCTGCTACATATTGTTCATGTTGTTGCACTACGTTAAAATTGCTGCAATGCATTGAATTTAGTTAAACACTGTAACGTATGAAAAAAACAGTCAAAGATCTTTTATCTGAAATTACTTTTCCAAATAGACCAAGTTTTAATTGTCATGATAGTACTTTCATAGGTCTTCTTACGTATTGCACTTAGGAATTTTTTCAATTGCTCTGCTGAATTTTTAATTTTCTTTAACCAAAAATATAGATTCAGCCGTTATAACCATTATGAGTGGGGTCTTAAAAATAAGCATAGTCTATTACCACTGCAGTGTGAGTTCACGTCCCGCTTTGTACATAACAAAGAGGGTGTACTCGACCTACAATCGTAAGTGATAAGGTATGTCAGTTATTTACTCAAGGTCGGTGGTTCTCGTCGGGCACTACGGCTTCCTCCACCACTAAAACTGACAGTCATGAGATAACTGATCAAATACTGCTAAAAGTGACGTTAAACCTCATATCAATCAATCATTCTAAAAAATTAGCTTATTTATCAACAAATTTTATCATGATCTTCAGTAACGAATGAAAGCATATGGAGTAAATGCACATGAGACAAAGTCTCTACAAATACATGGTAATAAGAAAGTAATGGAATAGTTAGGGCCCCGCCACTTTGTGGCGGACGCCCTATAGTAATCAGTCTGTCCGTGCGTCCGTCCGTAACAAAATCAGTTTTCCGCACTTTTTTTCGTAATGCTTGCAAATATTCGGCTAATATTTTGTATGTTAGTTAGGTATGATGAGTTACAAGTCAAGTTTAAG
>MJUU01021917.1:125424-138446 GCA_002080025.1 Modiolus philippinarum
ACAAACATTTTAAGTATGGTTGCTAGGTAGAATTCCAAAAAATAAGTGGTCTTTGAGACTTTCAGGAAATTTACCAAAATTGGAATCAAATATTTTTGAAATCCAATTTATAAAAATGTTCGTCCTAAGCTACACAAACATTTTAAGTATGGTTGCTAGGTAGAATTCCAAAAGATAAGTGGTCTTTGAGACTTTCAGGAGATTTACCAAAATTGGAATCAAATATTTTTGAAATCCAATTGATGAAAATGTTCGTTCTAAACTACACAAACATTTTAATTACGGTTGCTAGGTAGAATTCCAAAAAATAAGTGGTCTTTGAGACTTTCAGGAAATTTACCAAAATTGGAACCGCCTTTCAGAATCTTAGTTATCAGAATTTTGTGTTTTACCAAACACTTGTCAGAATATAAGAGTATATGCCAAAATTAAAAAAAAATAAGTGTCTTTGACATTTTCAGGAAATTTACCAAAGTTGGAACCGGAACCAAAATTCCAAAAGCTTATTGCAAATCTATAGACTATATGCAACAATTCAACATAAAGATTTGATCCCTAAATCCAAAAATGTAGGTGGAGTTTGCGTCACATGCCACATGTGTCTAATCCACATCTTTGGGTTTTTGTTAAAATTGACATCATGGGGCCTCTTGTTTGCACAAAGACCAATATAAAAAATCCGAAAGCTTATTGCGCATCTGCAGACTATATTCAACAATTCTACAACAAAATTAAATCCCTAAATCCAAAAATGTAGGAGGAGTTTGAGTCACAAGAAAAGTGTGACGGACGGACGGACGGACGGATGGACAGACGGACAGACGTACGGACGGACGGACAGACGGAGGGTATAACATTATCCCCGAACGGGGATTATTAACTGGCAAAGTGTTTTTACGATTGCTGTCATCAGTTTCCCGACAAAAAGACTAAAAAAGACTAATAGACTATACCTCATAGAAAGTTCAAGACGACCCCCGAGTATCACTTTCAAACATAATTTTTGAACATTATGTCTTCCAAACTCAAGGGCGGACATATTTTTTTTTGTCCTTTGCGTCTACAGTCCGTCACTGTCTGTCTGTCCATCCGTCAGTCTGTCTGTCTGTCACATCTTTTGTTGGATTTCAACCAAACTTCAAAAAATTGTTCACCATCATGGTGAGTTGTGCATATTGATTAGCCGGATTGAGGGGCCAATTTTGTGGGAGTTATGCCCCTCATTGACTTAGAATTTAGATTTTTGCTACTTTAAGTTTATGGACGCTAATTTTCACCCATCTTTCATTGGATTTCCACCAAACTTTTCAGAATTATTGTCAATTATGTTTAACGGTGCATATTGTCTAGCTGGAATGAGCGGCAACATAAAACTTACTTGTGTTTTATTGGGGATTCATTCGTTTTTATATCAAAAACACACTTCTAGTTCTTGTTGAATTTTAATAGATTTTTCAGCATTGAGAAGAGGCCTTATTACTTAAAGTAAATCAGGGTGATAGCTTAGCTTCATATGACCTTACCTACGTTAGCTTACTTTAGTTTGTTTTTTACAGATTCAGTTGATCGGGCTTTGTTTCTCAATACTGAGACGATCATTATTTTTGCTGCTTTATAGATATGATGGTGGAGACAATATCCTTGGCTATGCTACATGTGATGCATCATTGACACACACCATTAGTGGTACAACATATGATTATAGTACAAACTACTGTCCAACATCTACATATAAAATGTCCTTAGGTGCCTCACCTGACATTGGAGATATTGTTCAGTGGAATTCTGGGACCAAAGTGAATGAAAGAATCTATGGAATACAGTACAAAACTACAACAAGTGAGTACAGTTCAAATTTTTGCATATTTGGTTCTGAGTACAAAACTACAACAGGTAAATGGGAAATGAAAGGATATGGAGTAAATGCACATGAAACAGAGTTTTTACAAATACATGGTAAAATACAAGCTAAGAAAAACGCTTTTATTGTTGTTCTTCGTCTTGAAGCCACCATGAGGCCTTCAACAATGAGCTTTGCTCATACCTCGTAGTAAAATCAGGACGACCCCTAGCACCGGTTTGAGCGGAATTCTTTGCTAATTGTCGAGCAACGCTACAGCTATGTCTTCACTGGTCATGGGTGCAGGATTGTCAACAAACATTACTTAAACTTGCAAACTGTTTTCGTAGTCACTGTCATCCTTTGCCCGACAAAAGCATTAGTGTCTTAAGCTAGTGGACGATTACAGCAAATAGACAAACACAGAGCACTCATCCAGTCGAATATAAGAAAACTTGGCATTATAAGACAGTGAGATATGGGCACTTTAATCAGGTGGTCAGAATAACATTTCGAAATAACAGACAAAAATGTCATAAATTTGATAGTATGAATAGAATATCCATATGGGAAATTCTCTCAAGAACCATAACTGAAATATATAGAGAGCATGTATCTCTCCAGTCCAGTATAATCAGTTTGAGCTGAACATTGAGTATACAACTATAACTAAGTACAAAACAATTTGTCTAAATTGAACGCTGAGGATAAAAATACATAAAAAAGTATAGTATTATCTGTCTAAACTATACATTAAGGATGGTCACTCCTCAAGTTCATTATATCAAGGTTTTAAACTTAGTATCTTTATTTATTAGAACATCGATCATACATCATTTAAAGCAAAAAATAATGAAAGGTCAGTGTGCCCGTTTTTGAGATTTAAGTGCCTAAAATTTTGGCGGGATACCGAACTCCTCTTGATTTTTCATTTACTTTGCATTAAGGCAATCGCCCTTTTGAATACAATGAAGATATATCAAGAATTTCATCAAATGTTGTCAAAAGTTTATTCAAGATGTAATAAAAACATATTTTGAAAAGAAAAATGGGGGTCAGTGTGCAAAATTTTCTAATGTATCATGGTGGATAAAGTAAGAGAATTCCAAAAGCCAGAGACAGTTTCAAAAACCTGAAGAGTGACCATCCTTAAGGACAAAACTGCAGGAAACAGTATAGTGTGATCTGTGTAAACCGAACACTGCGTACAAAACTACAACAACTAAACATAGTATAACAATACAGTATAATCTCTCCAAACTGAATATTGAATACAACAACAAGTGATCACAGAATAATCTCTCTTAACATAACACTGAGTACTAAACTACAACAAGTAAGTACACTATATCTTTCTCAACAGAACAGTGAGTACTAAACTACAACAAGTAAGTACACTTTATCTTTCTTAACAGAACACTGAGTACTAAACTACAACAAGTAAGTATCCAATAATCTGTCTTAAGGTGTCTGCAGGGTTTTATTTTCCTATTATAGAATTTTGTGAAATTTTCTGTGTAGAAACATAATTGTATTATTGTTCAAAATATAAAATAAAATTTGGGGGTCACCGTGCATTTAAGCGCAAAAACTGAAATTGAAAATATCAGGATTTTACATAGAACTGTTAGGGAAAATGGTTATATGAGAGGATAGCTGGAAAAATTTATTATAGATTTTGTTCATACTTTGCATGTGTTTTATAATCATTATATAGTTTACATATAAAAAATAAAAATAAGGGGTCACCATTGAAATAAGAGAGATACATTGTGAAATATTAAGTTCTCTAGTGATATCTTAGTTAAATTCTTTTATCAAATTATCTCCCTTGTATAATTTCTGTGTTCTGTAAATCCATCTTCAGATTTAAAGCCTATGTGTTTTAGTTTATCTTTTTGTTATGAAAATGTTGTAAAAGTGATATGGAATAAACATTTTAAATACTTTTGAACTTTTTTTACTTTTCAAATAACTATTTTGTTAAATTTTTAAATGAATGAAACCTAAATGAACAAGTATAAGACAAAAATGGCGGAATAATACCACTGAGACACCTTAACAGAATATCTAGTACAAAACTACAACAAGGCACTACACCATAATTTGTCTTAACAGAACATTAGGTACTAAACTACAACAAGTAACTACACTATAATCTGTCTTTAGAGAACACTTGGTACAAAATGACAATTAAAGTAACTACAGTGTAATCTGTCCAACATAACATTGAGTGCAAAACTACAACAAATAACAACACTATAATCTGTTTTAACAGAACACCGAGTACAAAACTACAACAAGTAACTACACTATAATCTGCCTTAACAGAACACTGAGTACAACACTACAGCAAGGCACTACAGTATAATCGGTCTTAACAGAACACCGAGTACAAAACCACAACAAGGAAGTATCCAATAATCTGTTTTAACAGAACACCGAGTACAAAACTACAACAAGTAACTACACTATAATCTGTCTTAACAGAACACTGAGTACAAAACTACAACAAGTAAATACAGTATAATCAGTCTGAACGGAACACTGAGTACTAAACTACAACAAGTAAGTATCTAATAATCTGTCTTAGCGGAACACTGAGTATTAAACTACAACAAGGAAGTATCCAATAATCTGTTTTAACAGAATACCGAGTAAAAAACTACAACAAGTAACTACACTATAATCTGTCTTAACAGAACACTGAGTACAAAACTACAACAAGTAAATACAGTATAATCAGTCTTTACGGAACATATAGTACTAAACTACAACAATTAAGTATCCAATAATCTGTCTTAACGGAACACTGAGTACTAAACTACAACAAGTAGGTATCCAATAATCTGTCTTAACGGAACACTGAGTACTAAACTACAACAAGTAAGTATCCAATAATCTGTCTTAACAGAACACAGAGTACAAAACTACCAGAAATAACTACACTATAATCTGTCTTAACAGAACACTGAGTAAAAAATTACAACAAGTAACTACAGTGTAATATGTCTAACAGAACGCTGAATACAAAATGACAATAAGTAAATACTTCATAAATTGTCTTAACAGAACACGGAGTAAAAAACTACAACAGGTTACTACAATGTAATCTGTTTAACAGAATACTGTGCACAAGATGACAATAAATATATACAGATTGGTTTGTCTAATAGAACACTGAGTACAAAATAAGAAAAAGTAACTAAAGTGTAATCTGTCTAACAGAACACTGAGTACAAAATGACAATAAGTAAATACAGTGTAATCTGTCTTAACAGAACACCGATTACAAAACTACAACAAGTAACTACACTATCATCTGTCTGAACAAAACAGAGTGCAAAATGACAATAAGTAATTACACTATAATCTGTCTTAACTGAACACTGAGTACAAAACTACGACAAGTAACTACAGCGTTATCTACGAAACAGAATACTGAGTACAAAATGATGATAAGTAAATAGAGTGTAATTTGTCTAATAGAACACTGAGTACAAAATGACCAATAAGTAAATACAGTGTAATATGTCTTAGCAGTACATTGAGAACAAAACTGCAGCATGTATCTACAGTGTAATCTATATAACAGAACACTGAGTATAAAATGACGATAAGTAAATACGATCTGTCAGAAACTTGTGTAAACTTACCCTCAGGAAAAAACTAAAAAAATCTAAATTGAACGCTTTGTTAACCCCCAAACCTGTGCAAAATGAAAGTAAAGTAGAATCAAACACCTGTATAAATTGAGCTTTTAGGAAATGAAAAACTTGTTTTAAAATCGACTGCGTTTACCAGATTAATACCGAACATACTAAAACTTTACCCCCTTTTCCTTTCTTTTTCATTTTTACTTCTTTATATAACTTAGGCCATACAAAGTTAATTAATTTGTTCTCAGGCAATTTTTCATGGAAACGGGAGTGATGGTGATTTTTAAATTTTTTTTATTTGCCAAAAGATAGATGAGGCATATTTTTACATTGAATATACCACCAACATTGTAGTGAGGGAGGTGATTTTTAACCGGGTTTTCCATCGATTAATCGGTTATTAAAATGGTGAAATTGGCGGGCGGTTCGGGCGGTTTCCAAATGGGTACACCATTTGTCCGGAGCAAATCTCCTACAGTATTTGAGACAGGAACTTTTTATTTTGCAGATCAATTGTACATATATCAAAGGTGTTCATGGTACTTTGGTTATAATTTTTGAAAATTGATCTTAAAAATATCAGTTATTGAACTTAGTCATATTAACATCAAATTTTTAACAATAAGGTATCCCTTTGTCCAGAGCAAATCTCCTACAGTATTTGAGACAGGATGTTTTTATTTTGCAGATCAGCTGACATATATCAAAGGTTTGCATGATACTTTGATTTTGATTTTTGATTATTAATGCCAAAATCACCAGTTTTTGAATTTGGTCATTTTGAGGTCAAATATTTACCAATAGGGTGTCCCATTTGTCCAGAACAAATCTACAGTTTAATAGACAGGAAGTTTTATAATGCAAATCATTTGTACCTTTATCAGAGGTGTGCATATTTCTTTTATTTTCCTTTTTGATTAAAATCCAAGTTGCTGAACTTTCAGAAATAGGCTACTTTGGTGGGAGGTGTAACATTGAAAATTAATGAAAATTATTAGTACATTTCAAATATTCAGGGTCAACCCATGTGTAAGATATACTGTCCATGTAAAAGAAAACCCGGTTTGCTGTCACATTGACAGCTTTCCTCTTGTTTATTTTTATTTTATCGAAATAGGGTCTGTAAGTCTCGTCCAATTTTGGAACTTCCGGGTACATGATTTGTACCCGGAAGTTGCATTCTTAACAAAAACATATGACGTTTCAACCACAAAGTTTGGACGTCATAATGCTGCAACGTCATATTTAAGCGGGAAACGTTTTCAAATTGCAATTTTATCGTGATTTCTCGGTGTCACATGACGAGACTTACAGACCCTATTGCAAAAATAGGGTTAATGAGGGGATTTTTTTCAAGCTTTTAACTAGATGAGGGAGGGCCTGAGAACCAAAAAAAATATAGTCTTATGTCTCTTCATTGTAGATAAAATCTAATCATTTGGAAGACCATAAACTCAAAGGTGATTAAGGGGGTACGAGCCTCAGATTTCTGAAGCATTCTATATCCTCGGGTTTTATCCATTCAAACAGTGCTAAAAAATTTTGCACATGGATCACATTTTCTTGGTAATAAGTCACTTTAAAATACATCAAATAGACTTTGCATAAAATTTGATCAACTTCCAATTATAATTTAATATATTTAAAGGCCTATAAACATCTTATGCAAATTGAATGAAAACTCCAGAAAGATTTGTTTCCCACCAAATTTTTGACGTCTTATATCTCAAAAATTCCTACATGGATTTTCAAAATTTTTTGCTCAAGTTGTTCCATTAGTAGTGCTCTTCAAAACAAAAGGTCAGAATTTTAATTCTAATTACAAAATTTCTGACACTCGTACTCCCTTAAAAGTTGAGGGAGAGCAAATAACCAATATAATCTAAATGGAAAGCCAAAATTAGCTTAGGACAGATCTTTGCATGAGGAAGATACTCCTTAATTTTCGACAAAATTACAAAAATTTGATATTGCTAGTTTCCAAATAATATCGGCTTTCGGGTAAGCACCGAACTTTTGACTTCTGGGCTGGTGAATACCCACTATGTTAATAATTCCATTAGTAAATCAGAAATCTCTTTAAACGGAACCAAAAGTAGATAAGAACCTGTTTTAATCTTATCCTGAGAAGTACACAAAACATGTGTGAGCTTAATACTTAAAAAATTCGTAAAGGTTCCTCGGAACCATGTGTCACACCTGCTCAGTAAGGTATCATTATAATCAGGACAATATTTACGTTTATATATTTTCTGTATCCCAAAAAATAACTGGTCTTTAGGAATTTCAGGAAATTAACCAAATTGGAATCAAATATTTTTGTAATTAAGGTATTGAAAATGACTGTTTTCACCAAAATGTATTTAAAATGGTATAGTTGCTAGGCAGAATTCCACAATATAACATCTTGAAGAGTTTCATGAAATTTACCAAATTCGGAATCAAATACTTTTGCAATTCCATTATTGAAAATTACAGTTTTCATTAATATATATTTAAAAATCTGGTTGCTAGGTAGAATTCCAGAAATTAATTGATCTAACGGCGTTCCAGGAAATTTACCAAAATCGAAATCAAGTATTTTTGAAATTCCATTTAATAAGAAATTATTGTTTTAGCCAATATATTTAAAAAAAAGTATGGTTGCTAGGGAGAATTCCCAAAATTAATTGGTCTGAGAGAGTTCCAAGATATTAACCAAAAATCAGAATCAAAAATTTTTTGCAATTTTATTCATTAAAATGTTTGTTTATTTCAAATTCACTCCAAAACCATGGTTGCTTAGAAGAATTCCAAAAAAATTGCATGTCTTGGACACTTTCGGGAAATTTACCAATGTTGGAACCCTGTTTTTAATTTCTTACGCATTCAAAACTATGCTTGGCATCAAAGAATTGCCTTATTTTCTTAATTATATGCAAAAATTTCAAAAATTATTGGTCTTCGATATTTTCAGGAAATTTACCAAAGTTGGAACCAGAATGAAAATTCCAACAGCTTGTTATATATCTGCACACTGCATGCAGCAATGTCCAATTTCAATGAAATTCTTTTAAGACATAAACACTTGATTCACTTTCTAAAGAAATTTTATCTGTGGATAAAAATAAAAATTTTAGCAAAAAACTAAGTTCAAGTACGCAAGAAATATGGAATAACCAAAAAAAAAATCCTTTTTTTTCAGCTTGAGATAATTTTCTGACCATCATCTAACTTCTGACCACTTTTTAATAAATTCCAATAAGATTTAATAACTTCTGAAAAACTTTAAATCGGTTAACATTCAATTTTTTTTTTTGCAAAAAAAAAATAAAAAAAAAAATAAAAAAAACTAAGTCCAAATACGGAAAAATGAAAAAATTAAATTTAAAAATTTTCATTTGGAGGTAATTTTCCTAACATTTTCTAGCTTCAATAAGATTTAATAACTTTATTCAACGTCTAAAATCTTTAATTTGTGGGTTAACATTTAAAAAAATTAAGTCCCTATATCTGACAGGTTTATTGGTTGTCCACATGTTCATTGTTTGTATGTGTAAAACATACTTTTGTCTGAAAATTTAACTAGTAAATAAGTTTTGCATATTTCAAAATTGTGCATGTGATTTTTGGATTGTGTGCATTTATGTGCAAAGTATTGATTGATGAACTTGTCATTTTGAGGTAAATTAATCATAAATTGTTCGTGGTTTGTCTAAGCAACTCATAAAATTTTTATGCATGGAAGTTTTTTTTTTTTTTTTTTTTGCAGATCGTTTGTGCTGGCCCGAAAACCGATTTTATTTGGATACTTGCAATATCTTAATTTCAAAAGAATTTGTTCAAAACTAAGGAGTATCTCCCTTTCGCATATCGTTGTCCTAAGCTTATTTTTGCTTTACTATTTAAATCATATTGGTAATTTGTTCTCTATTAGCTTTTATACATACTAGTATTTCAGTATATGGATTTCCAAATGTTTTGATTTGATCTGCACTGTAGATTCATAAGTTGTCGAAATGCGCATATGCCGAAACTGAATTAACAGTAACTTCGGTATTTGTAATTTTGTATCTATATTAAAGATGCGTATGCAGATTTTGTTTTTGATGCATTTTTTGCCAGAAATACAGATATAGCAAACCTGTGTAATTTTCCCTGCATTGAATTAAACAGAGTAGAAAGGGATGCTCAACCCAACTTTCTTTTGAAGATTTTGTGCTACGTTGCTACATGATTATTCATATTGTCCACATGCAACAACTTGTACTGAAATAGCATAATCACTTATTTTTCAACTAAAATTCACTCTACGAAATTTATATATTTAATATTCGGTCATTAATTATCCTTAGAAATATTTTATTTGCTCCTGAAATGGGGTGATGGTTGTAAAAACAGAGCTTTATTTATGTCCATGAATTAAATTATTTACCATATCTGCGTTAAAACTGGCGTGTTAGAGCAAAATGGTCGTGATCTGTGATTAAACAAATATATTGTAAAGTCTGTAAAGAAAAAAAAAACATCACATATCACTATCCATAATCATAACTGTTCAAATATAGAGTATTTATCTATATGAAAAGGGTTTACACCGTTTTTCCCTTATCCGTCTGTCCGTTCGTCCGTCTTTCTCTCCGTCCAGAACATCTTTTTTCAAGGATTTCCCCGCCGTGCGCGGTCCCGGCTTATGAATAGGCCCGCAGCATCCTCTGAGCTTGGAGCATGAGTCTTCCTAACAGAGGACCCCGAGGGAACCCCGGGATATAGAAATAGGACCTAGTATCTCCGGCTTGCGGGGTAGTGACCCCTCCTAAACGGAGGCTGACCCCGAGGGTCCCGGGATATAGAAATAGGACCCATTCCGTGGTTGTGCGGGATTCATAAATACACAACCCATCTTTCGGATGGGATGTAAACTCAGGTCCACGTGTTGGAAGAAACGCCACGCTTCCTGCACGTTAAAGAACCCTTGTAGCAAGCTCTTTTTTGGGGTGATCCGTGGGTGATCGGCTACAAGGCTTAATTCCCCGCCCTTGACGATTTCACCCTACTTTTCCAGTGGCAGTCAGAATTTCCCGTCCCATGGCTCTTTCCATACCCCAAAGTGATTATTTATTAACAAACTTGTTCTCGTCTTGATATAGCTGAAATATTGCTGAGTAGACGTTAAACAATATTCAATCAATCAATCAATCAAGGATTTCCCAGTTTGTGTATGTAGTGTTAGTTTGATATTTACTCTGAATCTTTGGTATGAGTTGTACAGTATCTCCCCTTTTCAAGCCCGCCTTTCACAAAACCCGTTTGACGATAACTTTGATTTTTTCCCCAAAATAGCCATATATTGATTTTTTGTCAAGGATTTCTCACCTTGTATATTTGGAATGCTTTGATATTGTTTCCACACACACTTAAATTTGCACTTTCCTTATTGATTCAACGTTCAGTGAGAGGGTGTATAAATGGCTGCCCTTCGGCGACTGCTCTTGTTAGTATCCTAGTGTCCTTCCAAGGGAGTATCATGGGTCATGCTTTATATCTTAGTTATATACAATTTGATACTTATCGGCCCATTATGTATTAGCATGTACATCAGAAGGACTCCATGTAGGCATAACTTTGATTTTTTTCCATTATTTCCTGAGGATTTATAATTTTGTCCATACTTGTTTTGTGTCCACACTTGTACTGTGTCTACAACTGTTGTGAGACCCCACACACTTAATTCGCATTTTCCATATTGATTCAGTGTTCGATGAGCGGGAGTATAACTGCTGCCATCGACGACAGCTCTTGTGAAATACCCAGTCCAGTATGTTCACTCTAGACTCCTGGCTTACCCTTTTTAAAAAAACCGTAGGATTCTAGGTTCTAACACATGAGCCACCGTCTCAAATATATGGGTCTGGGCTCAAACCTTTATTGAACGTTAGTTTCCGGGCGCTAATACAAAGTCCCGGGCCCAACACTAGATCAGCGGGCTCTAACACTTGAACTCATAACTCCACTCACAGGGATACGGGCTCCATTCATTAAACTTAATCTCCGGGCTCCTCATACATAGGCTCCGGGCACAATTTTTCTTAAACCACTAGGTATATTGCCTTCATTGTAATAGTACTGGTTACGATTTGCAAACGCGCATCGTGAATTGATTGTAAAATTATCGCTGGACTCTTTCGGCTTTAACAATGTTTTCAACAAACTAAATTCTTTTTAATGAAACAAATGGACGAATGTTTTAGTATTTTGTGACTTATTGACCATAATGTGCAGATCTGCATACATTTCGGCAATTATATTAATTGAACTTTTTTTCGGAGCAGTTTGCATTTTACGAAAGGATATGGAGTAAATGAACATGAGACCATAACACATGTAAACTCTAACTGCAATAATTTCAATGAGCTGTATGAGCTATTCCAGAAATTAATTCCTCATCGGCAGCACTTAAGAACCTAAACATAGGAAATTCATAATTTCAAAAATGTTTGAAATACATAAAACCAAACGAAATCCGAATATTTTATGAAAGGATATGGAATAAATGAACATGAGACTATAACACATATGTTTACTCCAACTGCAATAATTTTAATGAGCTGTATGGCCATTTCGGAAATTAATTCCTCATCAGCAGCACTAGAATCCAAACAAAGGAAATCCATAATTTCAAAAAAAAAATGTTTATTATGTATAAAACCAAAACGAAATCCGGATAATCAGTAATATCAAATATAGCTAAGGACAAAACTACGATGGAGGGAGTTAATCCTTAGGTTTTAGAATTTACATAAATTTAGATAATAGTAATTGAACAAAGTGTACACATGAGATATTATCTCATGTACAAGTACACCATATCTATGAAAAATAAAGAGCATACATCTCTACCACGGGGAATTGTTTTACCAACTCCACACTGCAATAAAAGACAAACTCCTGTATTAAATATTTTACGAAAGGATATGGAATAAATGAACATGAGACTATAACACATATGTTTACTCCAACTGCAATAATTTTAATGAGCTGTATGGCCATTTCGGAAATTAATTCCTCATCAGCAGCACTAGAATCCAAACAAAGGAAATCCATAATTTCAAAAAAAAAGTTTATTATGTATAAAACCAAAACGAAATCCGAATAATCAGTGATATCAAATATAGTTAAGGACAAAACTACGATGGAGGGAGTTAATCCTTAGGTTTTAGAATTTACATAAATTTAGATAATAGTAATTGACCAAAGTGTACACATGAGATATTATCTCATGTACAAGTACATCATATCTATGAAAAATAAAGAGCATACATCTCTACCACGGGGAATTGTTTTACCAACTCCACACTGCAATAAAAGACAAATTCCTGTATTAAATATTTTACGAAAGGATATGGAATAAATGAACATGAGACTATAACACATATGTTAACTCCAACTGCAATAATTTTAATGAGCTGTATGGCCATTTCGGAAATTAATTCCTCATCAGCAGCACTAGAACCCAAACAAAGGAAATCCATAATTTCAAAAAA
>MJUU01021917.1:138870-176899 GCA_002080025.1 Modiolus philippinarum
AAACGAAATCCGAATAATCAGTAATATCAAATATAGCTAAGGACAAAACTACGATGGAGGGAGTTAATCCTTAGGTTTTAGAATTTACATAAATTTAGATAATAGATAATTGAACAAAGTGTACATATGAGATATTATCTCATGTACAAGTACACCATATCTATGAAAAATAAAGAGCATACATCTCTACCACGGGGAATTGTTTTACCAACTCCACACTGCAATAAAAGACGAAGTCCTGTATTAAATATATTAATCCGTAATATCAAATGTCTATCAGTTTTAAACATCTTTGAGTTAATGGTCTTCCAAACGTTTAGATTTTATCTGCACTGAAGAGACATAAGTTGTCGAAATGCGTAAATCCACAGTAAATTCGGTATTTAGTTATTATATAGCTAAGGACAAAACTACGATGGAGGGAGTTAAACGTTAGGTTTAGAATTTACATAAAAGATAATAGTAATTGAACCAAGTGTACACATGAGAAATAATCTCATGTACAAGTACACCATATCGAAGAAAAATAAAGAGCATACATGTGCCTTTCCTTTAAAATTTTCAGCCAAAAAAAATTATTGTATCATGTTGTTGGTGCAACACCTATATAGCAATATGACGGATTGCCTTAAATATATAGTAAGATTTTTGCCATATTGTATATATATATATATGTGTGTGTACCATGTCCTATTAATCCTTCTTTGAACGGACTTGCTTGGAAACGACAGTACTGACATATGTCTCAATCAAGGGTGATATATCTGCTCTTTTAACACCCTCTTAAAAAATAGTAAGCTCCGAAAAATTTGGGCATTTTCTCTCTTGTATATTTATTTTAGAATTTAATTTTATTTCATATGTTTATTTTGTTGTTCTCCTGTGCGACGGCTTTACCTAAACTTTCTTACTCTGTCTATTTAAAACGATACAAAATGGCTGTCACGGAACTTAATTAAACATTGGACCCAATTGAACATCAACATTTTCATCAGCACATCTGATTCAACCAAACTTTGCATGATACAACGGCAGAAGAATATCGAAGGAACAAAAGAGTGAAATTTACAAAAATCGAAGTCCAAAGACATGACTGCCAGCAGTGAACTTATATTGAGCATGGGACATCTTTGAGAAATGATCGTTTTCATTAATTCCTCTGATATACCCCTGAAGAAAATTCAACCAAACTTTAAAATAGGAATGATGAATGGAAAGTCCTTTACAAATATTGTGCATTTCTTATAACAAAAAACATGACTACCAGCGCGGATCATAGTTTAACAATGGATCCTATGGGGAAAGAGCATTTTCATTAATTATACTGCTCTGATACCCCTGAAGCAAATTCAACCAAACTTAATAGGAATAATGAATGGAAAGTCCTTAACAAATATTGTGTATTTCTGATAAAAAATAAAACATGGTCACCAACTTGGATCAAAGTTTAACACTGGACCCTATTCGAAAATAAAATTCAAATCATCTCCTCTGCAAAAACTGAGGCAAGTTCAACCGATTTTTGCATACGTGATCCTTTACAAAAATTGCTCATTTCGTGTCAGACAGATAGAAAAACATGACTTATGTGATCTTTTAGTTTTGTTAAAAACGTGTATTTTTGTATGAAGTGCACTGCAAAAAATATTAATGATTAAAAAAAATAACACCATTCCATAAATTTTATCTGCTTATAATAACACATTCTTTTTCTGCATTTCAGACACAGCACCAACTTTTGCAACAGCCAGTGCCTCCATACCAGATCATTCAGGGATTGACAGCAGTGCTATATCCGTATCCTTTACTGACACGGACTATGTAGATCGTTATGCACGGATTGGAGCACAAGATCATACCTATTTCTACCTGAATACACATAATAGTAATGTATTTCCTTTACTTACACAGACTACATAGATCTTGCTTGGTACAAGGATTGTATATACCACAAGATCATACCTTTTTCTACCTGAATACACATAAAAGTCAAATTCAAATTTGAGAAATTTTATAAATGTGATTTTTTGGTCCCCAAGAGGAAAAGTTGAGGGCATATTGTTTTAGCTCCAATCCTTGAGTCAGTTCATTTGCCCTCTATCAACTTTTAGTGTTCATGATTTATCCATGCCATTCTCCTGCGTTTAAAATACTAGAAAGGCTAACGTCATAGATACTTTTACATCAGTTTTTGCAACATCACAGACCAACTATGTCATCAATATGCACTAGCACGAATTCTCCTATCTGAACCTTATGGCTGTCCTATTAGAATCGAAATTATTAACAGTAGCAATATATTTATATTATTTTTATCATGGGCTTGCGCTTTTTGGTGATATATTACCTCAATCGACCTAAAATATTCACCATAAAGAGCAAGCCTGTGGTAAAATAATATAAATGTATGGCTACAGTTTATTATTTCTAAAATATTTTTGTAAGAGTTATACTTTGCTATAAGTCATAGAATTTGACAAATGTCTTGTAAATTTCTTACAGATTTGGATAATATTTATAAAGCAAATTTATTTGAATTATACCTCAAGGAATCTCACAGATGAATCTTGATTTAATATTTTTTGAAGAATTATGCCCTGTTACAACATAACACATGGAGTAAATGTTTTTTTCTTAGTGGTCAAAATTTTAACATGATCGAGCTTTAAGTTGACGAAAAACATTATTCAATTTCGAACAGGATTCCATGAATAATAATTTGTGTTATGCCGTAGCGTAGCTTTAATAGAATTCCTAAAGCGATTTTGCATTTTTTGTTTAAATATGTACGTTAATCTTTTAATATTTTCATCTTCCTCTCTTAAACTACCAAAGCAAATTTAGCCAAACTTTGCTGGAATGGTGTATGGATACAAAAGTTCTTCACAAAGATTGCTCATTTCGTTCTGATCCGATAAAAAACATGGCCGCCAGCGCGGAACTTAGGATTAACATTGAATCCTATGGGAAAAATCACATTTTCATCTTCTCCTCTGAAAGGGCTGAAGTAAATTTAACCAAATTTACAGGAATGTGTGCTAAAGGTCACTAACAAAGATTGCTCATTTCGTTTCGATCCAAAGAAAACATGGCCACCAGCACAGAACATAGTTTACCATTGGATCCTATGGGAAAATCACATTTTCATCTTCTTATGTAAAACCATTGAAGCAAATTCAACCAAACTTTACATGAATGATGTACTTAAGGTCCTTTACAAAGATTGCTCTTTTTTTCTGATCCGACAAAAAACATGGCTGCTATTGCGGAACCTTGGTTTAATATTGGACTCTTTCGGAAAAATCAGATTTGTATCTTATCCTCTGAATCCACTGCAGCAAATTCAACCAAACTTTACAGGAATGATGAATGGAAGGTCCTAATAAAGATTGCTCATTTCGTTACAATCCCATAGATAACATGGCCACCAAACACGGAACATTGTTAAACATTAGACCCTATTGGAAAATAGATTTTCATTTTCTCCTCTGAAACCACTGAAGCAAAGTCAATCAAACTTTATAGGAATGATGTACTAAATGTCCACAAAAATCGCTCATTTCATTTGATACGACAAAAAACATGGCCTCCAGTGCAGAACATAGTTTAACATTGGAGCTCGGTATGGGAAAACCACCATTTTAATCATCTTCTTTGAAACTATTCAAGCAAATATAACTAAATGTATAGAAGGGCCTTTTAAATAATTACTCATTTCAGTAGGATCAGACAAAAAACACAGGTGCTAATGGAGAACATAGCTAAACATTTGACCCCATTGGTAAAAATCATTAATTTTGTTCATGCATGGCATAGAAGCATTTTGTCAGGTGAGCGATACAGGTTGTGTCTCTGGGCCTCTAGTTATTTTTATTACAAAAACTATAAGAGATAGAGGTCAACTGTATACATGTATGGCAAAAATGTTCAGCATGTAAAGATCTACCTACCTGGAAATTTTGATGAAAACCTTAATACCCATGTAGGAGCTTTTGCCCTCTATTGGTTAAATTTTTGGAATTTTTTATATTTTGTCATATTTTGTAAAAACGCTTTGGGATAGAGGTCAAGTTTGAGTAGCAACAGTGATCATCTTGTTAAGAAGCACAATTTCTAAATACGTCTGACAGGTTCACATCTCATTCAATATGGTCGCCACCGGGGAACATAGTTACATAGTTTAAAATAGGACCTTATGGGAAAATGTTGTAAATTATTAATTCTTGAAAACCGTTTCGTGGTAAATGAAGAACTTTATTACTAAGACATCACACTCCTATATTATCAGTCATGAGGACACTCCATATATTTATTTGGGTGCAGATAAAGAGGGTTATTACGCTGTTTTTAAGGATGTAGTGAAATGAAATACAATACACTACAGTTTGGAATTGGTACTAAGAATGAAAAGAGCAAAATAGACTAGTGGATATTGACGGGATATTCTACATAAATCGCTTAAATTTGCTTTGGAATCCAATAACCTTTAGCTTTTACACGTATCCTGGCCTTTCACTGATACTGCTGATGTGTACTGAAATACATGACGACTCTTTACCAAACCCTTCGAGAAGTTTGGAGTTTTAAATGCGAGAGTATTTAACTATTGACTAGTCTCCTTGAGCTGACCGACAATTTAGCAGTAATTACTCTTTGACCGTTCTTTTATAAGTTACGTTTTGTCCCCATCTTTTATTTTTATACGACCGCAAAATGTTTGAGGTCGTATAATGGAATGGTGCTGTAGTTGTCGTTGTTGTTCTCGTCGTCTGTAGACATTTCTGTTTTTGGTCAATAACTTTAGTTCCAGTCGATCAATCCTTACTTAATTTTAACACAATGTTCCCTGGCACAACTGAAAGGCCTGGATTGCTTTTGTTATTGTGGCTTCTCCCGTTTTCCAAAATGGACCAAAAAGGGAAAAATGGGTGTTTTAATATATTGGCCCGGACTGTAAAATCTTTATTATTTATTGGAATTTGATTAGGTTTCTTTCAGTGTACTCCTGAGGAAATTTCCAATCAGTAATAAGTTAACAGATTTCACGTAGCATTACCGTTCTTGAGATAAATGGGCGCCACAAAAGGGGCGACTCCAAAAGATTTTAAATTTTTTTTGTCTGATTTTGATGCAGTTTTTTCAATGGATTCCTTATAAAAAAAATTAGCACAGCGCTCTTCTATTAGATTGTTGATAACTAACCTAGCTATGAGGGCCAGAACAGGGTCAAAATTGTAAATTTCCAGGTTACCGAAAATTTCATTTTTCATCGGATTTCGATTGTTTTTTTTTTTTCTGTGGATTCCCCTTGCTATAAGCTCTCGGTAGTATGTCAACAGATTTGTCGTATCTCTTACCGTTTCTGAGCTATAAGGGGTCAGAGGAGCCAAAACTTCAAATTTGCATATAACCTAAAGTTTTTATTATACCCCCCGCAAACGAAGTTTTGGGGGTATATAGGAATCACCATGTCTGTCCGTCTGTCTGTCTGTCTGTCTGTCTGTCTGTCCGTCCCCTTTCGTGTCCGGAGCAGAACTTTTGTACCGTAGCACCTAGGATTATCAAACTTGGTGTGCGGATGCATCATGGGAAGACGATGTGTCGCATACCAAATTTAGGTCACTGTGACCTTGACTTTGACCTTTGACCTTTATGATAGTAAAACCATGTGCATTTCGTGTCCGGAGCAGAACTTTTGTACCGTAGCACCTAGGATTATCAAACTTGGTGTGTGGATGCATCATGGGAAGACGATGTGTCGCGTACTAAATCTAGGTCACTGTGACCTTGACTTTGACCTTTGACCTTTATGATAGTAAAACCATGTGCATTTCTTGTCCTGAGCCGAACATTTGTACCGTAGCACCTAGGATTATCAAACTTGGTGTGTGGATGCATCATGGGAAGACGATGTGTGGCGTACCAAATTTAGGTCACTGTGACCTTGACTTTGACCTTTGACCTATATGATAGTAAAACCATGTGTACCGTAGCACCTAGGATTATCAAACTTAGTGTGTGGATGCATCATTGGAAGACGATGTGTCGCATACCAAATTTAGGTCACTGTGACCTTGACTTTGACCTTTGACCTTTAAAATAGTAAAACCGTCTTCGGAGCAGAACTTTTGTACGGTAGCACCTAGGATTATCAAACTTGGTGTGTGGATGCATCATAGGAAGATGATGTGTGGCGTACCAAATTTAGGTCACTGTGACCTTGACTTTGACCTTTGACCTTTATGATAGTAAACCGTGCCTAGAGCAGAACTTTTGTACAGTAGCACCTAGGATTATCAAACTTGGTGTGTGGATGCATTATGGGAAGAGAATGTGTCGCGTACCAAATATAGGTCACTGTGACCTTGACTTTGACCTTTGACCTTTATAATAGTAAAACTGTGTCCGGAGCACAACTTTTGTACCGTAGCACCTAGCTAGGAATACAAACTTGGTGTGTGGATGCATCATGGGAAGACGATGTGTCGCGTACCAAATTTAGGTCACTGTGACCTTGACTTTGACCTTTGACCTTAATGATATTAAATCCTTGCTCATTTTGTGCCGAAAGCTTGGTTAAATCAGCTTTGTATCCACCAAATTATATATTATTTTATGTATTACCCTTTAAATGAAGTACCAGATATGAACTGATTGGAATAAAACCTGTAATTTCAGTCCTGACACGCTTTATTTCTGTTAGATTTATTTTCCAATCACCATGTGGCTGAAGGTCAAATTTCAAAATGACATGCCTTGGTACTCAAATGCAGTTGCGGGGGGGGTATTAGTCTGGCTTTGCCGACAGCTCTAGTTTTTCATCGGATTTCGATGTGATTTGTATACCCCACGCAACGAAGTTGCGGAGGGTATAAAGTTTTTGACTGGTCCGTCCGTCCGTCCGTCTGTCCGTCTGTCATCACTAATGGGGTACATCATTTATCTGGATAACTCCTCCTACAGTTTTTAAGATAGGAAGTTTTTATTTCGCAGGTTGATTGTGCATATATATCAAAGATGTGCATGCTACTTTGATTTTGATTTCTAATCATTTTTGACAAAAATACACGTTGATGAACTTTGTCATTTTTATGCATAATATTGCTTATAGGGAACATCATTTGTCCAGATAACTCCTCCTACAGTTTTTAAAATAGGACGTTTTTATTTTGCAGGTTGATTGTGCATATATCAAAGATGTGCATGCTACTTTGATTTTGATTTTTGATCATTTTTGACAAAAATACACATTGATGAACTTTGTCCATTTTTATGCATAATATTGCTTATAGGGTATATCATTTGTCCAGATAAATCCTCCCACAGTTTTTAAGTAAGGAAGTTATTATATACATATATCAGAGATGTACATACAACTTGGGTTTTGATTTTTGCCCATTTTTGCCAAAATTACACATTGATGAACTTTGTCATTTATATATATAATATTGTTTATAGGGTACTTTTGGAGTTCAATAATGCAGGATTTTCTGGTATGTGGGGGCGTGGGGTGTGTGAGCTTGCTCACTAAGGTTCTTTGATTTTCTTTAGACTCTTCTTAATATAAGAATTCGGTAGTATGTCAATGGATTTGGTGTAGCTCTTACCGTTTCCGAGCTATAAGTTTTCAAAGGGGCTAAAACTCCAAATTTGTACATTACTTATTTTTTTTTATTTTTCATCAGATTTCGATGTAATTTTTTCTTTGGATTCCTCTTGATATAAGCTTTTCGGTAGTATGTTAAACGAATTTGGCGTAGCTCTTACCGTTTCTGAACTATAAGAGGTCAAAGAAAAACCATAAGGAGTCATAAGGGCTAATTTTCATTTTCCCTAATTTGTGTCCGGTTAATTACTGGGTCAATCTCCTTATTGTGTCCATGTAATTATTGTGTCAAGCTCTTTAGTATGTACATACTCACTTTAAATTACACCTGTTCAAGTGTGGACATGCTGCGGTCGTATCATGCTGCGCTCGGCGTAGTCCTTTATTCAAGGTAGTGGTCCTAGAGTTAGTAGTCTTCAGAGGGTATATGGTTTGTCCGGGTATTGGCAGGCAACTCTTCCAACATTTTTAATGATAGGAAGTTTTAATTTGTTGAAACTAGTGAGTCCTGAAGAGTTAATTTGTCCACGAGACTTTACCCAAAGTTCTGTGGAAAGAAGTTCTTAATTATTTGCGATTATTTTACATATATATATATATTAAAGATGTGTCATTTGGCAAGGATTTTAATTTTGATGCCATTTTTCTGAAAATATTCAATTTGTCATATAGGGCCGGGTAATTGGTGTTGTTCTGGAAACCCAGCTACCTCTTTTTTAATGCTTGGATCATTTGTACTTAATAAATCAACAATAAACCTTTGGTTTAGGGCTTTGATTTTCGTTTCTTTTGTAAAATTTTAAAACTTGATAAGGCCTTATCAAGTTAATTTGTAGATTCTCATCCACCTGTAACAAAAAATCTGGGGCAGGTGGGAGTGTTTTATTCAATATTTTTTTACTGATTTTCACTAAAATTGACAGGAATTTCAAGAAAATTTCTGAATAATTGAAAAAAAAAATTGAGCTTAGCAAAAATGGGGCGGGTGAGGAATGAGAATCTATTAATTAATTTTATGAGGCCTAATGTTGATTTTTTAACTTGTATCATGTTGTGTATCTTGCAGAAGTTTCCCATGGGTGTATCTTGAGACCCTGAGTATATATTTTGTTTTAGCATGATATGTGTGTTGCAGACACAATTATAATTACTGCGTAAACCACAATCAAATTTAAATCTAGCGCGAGGACATGTCAGGAAATATAAGTGCAAGTATACAACTTTATTTTTATATACAGTGACTGTCCATGTGAAGACAGATTTACCACACAGTGTGGGAACTCATGAAACAATACATAAATTTTATGTGTGGGTAGAGGACACATGTTATAACAGAGTGACGGGAACTGTTACCATAACAACGTCCAATGAGGTAAGATCAAGTTAATATTCAATAATTTCTGTTTTATTCCCCCGCTTTACATAGTGTGGGAACACATAAATCCATACATACATTTTATGTGTGGGTAGAGGACACATGTTATAACAGAGTGATGGGAACTGTTACCATAACAATGTCCAATGAGGTAAGATCAAGTTTATATTCAATAATTTCTGTTTTATCCCCCGCTACACATAGTGTTGGAACACATGAACCCATACATACTGTTACCATAACAAAGTCCAATGAAGCAAGATCAATTTAATGTTCATTAATTCCAGTTATTGTTATCCATGAGAAAGAAGTGTATTTGTTGATTAGTCAATTTCGGGAAATTTTATTGGAATTAAAGTAATTGTAGAGGAGGTTATGTTAAAGCGCGTCCAACTCGCCCACAAATAAGAGGACTTTATTTTAAGTTTGTGAGTGAATGGTAGCGTTAACACATTGTAAACTGCTCCAAAATTATCTATATTTCCTAAAATTCCAATTCAGTCAACATATATTTTATACTTATTAACTGGTTATGTGGGAATAGCAAGTTTGTTGTCCCCGAGACCCCGACTATCGACTGAGGCGTAGCCGAGGTCAAAAGTTAGGATCAAGGGGACAACAAACTTGCTATCCCCAAATAAACAGTCTATAAGTGTTTTATTATACCGAAAAGCACAAGATTTACAACTTTGAAATCATCTTTAGATAATACTTCTTTTATTTCTAGTATTTAATATTGTATTCTTATTAAAACATAAACAATTGCATCTATTTTCATCAACAAAACTTATTCTGCTGCAAAGTGAATAGTGCTCCATTTTATTTGCATACCTACTTTAGAGTCACTTGGAGACTATGATTTCAAAGCATTGTCAGCATAACTTTTATCAAATTTTAATCTCAAATGAACAGTACAAGTATTTTATTATACCCCCCCCCCCCCAAAAAAAAAAAAAAAAAACAAAGATTTTTAAATCAATGTCACTCTTTGAATAATAAATCTCTAAATACCAGCATTTTCTTTTTAATTTTGTATTCTTACTAAAACTATAATAGTTACATCTTTTCTCATCAACAAAATTCATTCTGCTGGAAAGTGAATAGTGTTCACTGTAATTTGCATAGCTTGTCACTTGGAAACAATGTTGTCACAACATTCTGAATCGTCATAAGATTTTTATGCGATAGGAAGCAAGAAAAAAGTTCGGGAAAATATTCACAGTGACAGTCAATAGTCTGGGAAACTATTGACTGGTAAATAGTTAAAACTTTTAAAAGATGAAAAATAGTAATTTCATTTTAGAAATTTAAGTAGTAATGTTCATATACCGAGGTTTAATAATGTCCATTATTATGAAGTGCACTATATTGTCTACGAAGGGTTTATCCACAATAGGTATTTACTATTTACAGAGAAATAACTTCATGTTGTTGCAGAATTGAAATCAGCTTATTTAAGGGGGTAGACCTGGGGAAGGAGGGGATAACTCAGTTTTCCACTTTTTTAGCTCACCTGGCTAGAGCCAGGGTGAGCTTTTGCCATCACTTTTCGTCCGTCGTCCGTCCGTCCGTCGTCTGTCGTCCATCGTCCGTCGTCCGTCCGGCATAAACTTTTCATTCAAAGATCTTCTTCTCTGAAACTACTGGGCCAATTGAAACTAAACTTGGCCACAATGGTCCTTAGATGGTCCCCTGCAAAAAAGTTGTTTTTCAGATCCGCGCTATATCCAAGATGGCCGCCAGCGGGGATCATAGTTTTAACAGTGGACCCTATGGGAAAAGACTTTCGAAGATCTTCTACTCAAAAACTACTGAGCCAATTGAAACCAAACTTGGCCACAATAGTCCTTAGGTGGTCCCCTGCAAAAAAGTTGTTTTTCAGATCCGCGCTATATCCAAGATGGCCGCCAGCGGGGATCATAGTTTTAACATTGGACCCTATGGGAAAATACTTTCAAAGATCTTCTCCTCAGAAACTACTGAGCCAATTAAAACCAAACTTGGCTACAATAGTCCTTAGATGGTTCCCTGCTAAAAAATTGTTTTTCAGATCCGCACTATATCCAAGATGGCCGTCAGCGGGGATCATAGTTTTGACATTTGACCCTATGGGAAAATACATGTACTTTCAAAGATCTTCTCCTCAGAAACTACTGAGCCAATTAAAGCCAAACTTGGGCACAATAGTCCTTAGATGGTCCCTTACAAAAAATTGTTTTTCAGATCCGCGCTTTATCCAAGATGGCTGCCAGCGGGGATCATGGTTTAAACATTGGACCCTATGGAAAAAGACATTCAAAGATCTTCTCCTCTGAAACTACTGAGCCAATTGAAACCAAACTTGGCCACAATAGTCCTTAGATGGTCCCCTGCAAAAAAGTTGTTTTTCGGATCCGCGCTATATCCAAGATAGCTGCCAGCGGGGATCATAGTTTTAACATTGGACCCTATGGAAAAACACTTTCAAAGATATTCTCCTCTGAAACTACTCAGCCAATTGAAACCAAACTTGGCCAAAATAGTCCTTAGATGGTCCCCTGAAAAAAAGTTGTTTTTCAGATCCGAGCTATATCCAAGATGGCTGCCAGCGGGGATCATAGTTTTAACATTTGACCCTATGGAAAAAGACATTCAAAGATCTTCTCCTCTTAAACCACTGAGCCAATTGAAACCAAACTTGGCCAGAATAATCCTTAGATGGTCCCCTGCAAAAAGTTGTTTTTCAGATCCGTGCTATATCCAAGATGGCCGCCAGCGGGGATCATAGTTTTAACATTGGACCCTATGGGAAAAGACATTCAAAGATATTCTCCTCTGAAACTGCTGGGCCAATTGGATCCAAACTTGGCCAAAAGAACTGCACCCAATCCAAATTGCTGCTAGTCTGAAACATAGTTTAACTTATGGTAATATAACAACAATGTCTATTAACAAATTTGAAAATAATGCCCTTGAAACATTGGGACTATTTTAACTGCATATGTCAGCCGTGGCCCAGGTGAGCGATACAGGCTCTTGAGAGCCTCTTGTTATTACTTTCACAAACAGATAGAATCATTATCAAAATTTTAGAATTGTAAAAATTTTTCCACACAGCAAATAAATTTTAATTTTGTCATGAAAACAAATACCCAACATCCTTTAATTTATAATGAGTGCATTTGACTCTACATTTTTGCAATGCTATCCAAAGGTAATGAAAATATGTGAAAGTCGGATTTCCAAGGGAGGTAATTTATAGCACAGATTAGCAATTTTAATAATTTTTAGCCTATATTATTCAAAACACCCATGTATTTCAGTTCGAACTAGTTAAATTTACTATCAGTATTCATTCTTTCTTTCACACATGTCTAAACTACATACTTTTGCATTTGAAACGATTTTAAATCAAATACAAATTTAATTAGAAGCAATTTTATACACCACAACCAAGCCCTGAACGTACCAAATAATATGAGGAAAACGGGTATCTTTGAAGACCAATAGACATAAAACGGGACGGTAAAAATTGTTGAAAATTGCTGAAAGTCGACATGAAGATGTGTAGTTTTAATACTGAAAATCTTAAGAAAATTAAATGAATGGAAAATTTTAGGCTTCTCCAGGTCTACCCCTTAATTAAAAGTTTAAATAATTCGATAAACTGTTGTAAATATTAGCACCATAAATACAGTTGCAAAACTGGTTTTCGTGCCAACAATTAACAACAAAATTAACTCTGATGCTAGGCAAGACATTACTTTCTTATCCTTAGTTCTAATTTTTCTCTCACCTGCCACGTACGTATGTCGCAAAGGCAAGGACGGCGAGACAAAGCAACCATAGATTCCGTCGTCGTCGCCGGCGTCGGCGTCCATATTCGGTTAACTCAAACATTTAGCCTTTCATGAATTTTAACATTTTTTTTCAAATCATATTCAATATCAGTACGACATCCTAATATAATTAAGCTCATTGAAAAAAAATCCGTATTTTGCCATTAGTTGGACTTCGTCTTTTTCAATCATTTTTTTGTTTGAGCCATATCTCTGCATCTACATTTGTTTGTCTTTTATTGCAGTGTGGAGTTGGTAAAACAATTCCCCGTTGTAGAGATGTATGCTCTTTATTTTTCTTAGATATTGTGTACTTGTACATGAGATAATATCTCATGTGTACACTTTGTTCAATTACTATCATCTAAATTTATGTAAATTCTAAAACCGAAGGATCAATTTCCTCCATCGTAGTTTTGTCCTTTGCTATATTTGATATTACTGATTATTCGGATTTCGTTTGGTTAAATGCTTTTCAAACATTTTTTGAAATTATGGATTTCCTTTGTTTTGGGTCTAGTGTTTGCTGATAAGGATCAGATTTTTCATCCTGGATATTTTTTTTGTGTGTAACTTCTATCTTGGCTTTTTATTTTTGTTCCAAGCCTGCCCTTGATTAACCCGCATAGTCATCCTGGATTTGTTTTGCTATAGGTAACCGTCCTGCCTTTTTTAAAATTTGACCATAGCCCCCCCCCCCCCCCCCCCCNCCCCCCCCAAAAATCAAATGGTTGCTCCCTAATCACCATCAATACTAAAATGATTCCACCTTGACTTTTATTTCCGCTCCGATGAACTTGGCTAAATTTTCACATTAGAGTCCATAAATCAACAATGTTTTAACAAAACTGTAATTTCAGAATTAATTTTGATGATCCAAGTAAATGTGACGCGCTAAGTGTGGATAGGAACGGAATTTAACCATTTCTTTTTGGCTGTGTATCTCTACTTCCTTAATTAGATAGTGGTACATTTTTTGTAAAGCTTTTATGTTTTGCACGAACATTGCTTCAAAACATTTGTTCATGTGAGCTTCAAGCTTCATCATTACAGAATTACTTCTTTAATTCATACATTTGATAGATTTATTAGCTACTGTTCATGTTATTCAACTTGTTGATTATTTTAGTCCTTTTAAAATTTTACTTGTAGCTTTATTCTCAAAACAAATAAGAATATGACTACAAATATTACTAAATATGATTATCAGATGCAAATATTTCAATATCGAGCCCTAATTTGCTAGTTTAATTCTAAACCAACAAAGACATGGCAGACAGCGCAGAATGTAGCCTAACATTGTACCCTTATTACATAAGGTAGGTCCTTCACAAAAATCAGTCCTTTAATGAACTTTATATATCATGTTTATAGCTGAATTATCCTCTTTTTCAGCCAACATATTTCACAGACACGTCAAAAGTCAATGTAGGAAGTATGCATTGAGTATTCAGTCAGTTTATAAGTGAATTTAATAAACAACTCCGTTATAATCCTTCCCAGTCACAGTATTTCACAGACACGTCAAAAGCTGTAGAAAATAATATCAAACATCAACCTCCATACTTCACAGGCAAACCAAGAGTTGTAGACTGTTTATCAATCTATCAATGCATTGTACATACTGCTGTAATACATAAATGTATCATCCTTTTCAGCCACCCTACTTCACAGGCACACCAAAAGCTGTAGAAATTGACGAAGAACAACCGGAACGAGATCTTATCCCATTTAATGTTACTGATGATCAAAATGATGATATAAGTTGTTCTGTAACAAGGACAGCACCTACTACATCTGGAATGTTTGAAATAAACAATGATAATTATACAGGTAAATGGCTTTGGTTTCTGTGATTAAATGACTTGCAACTAGGACATTCTAGTATAACGTTCGCCTTGACTGTTGTGATTATATGAGGGTTCTAATAAGTATAGATTTATAGGGGAAATAAATGAATTAAACACTCTAATACGCTAATAAACAAAATTCTAACCTTTGCCAAGTAAATTTTGAAAACACATTTACATTTCTTGCTATTTAAGTAAATGTTGTGATTTATCTACAATCCATGCTTACAAATGTACTGATGACTTATATTTTAACTTGGACCATTGCTTGCATTAAAAATGATAGTGACTTTAAACTTATTTTATGACTTCATATTTTATAGATAACCTAAGGTACTATATTAGTGTTTTAATTAGTGGAAAATGACGTGGAGCATACTAAAAGTCATGGTTTGAAAGTTTTTGGCATTTTAACCATGTAGAATGTTTTTGACAAGCTTTATATGGAAAGATGTATATTATTTCAGAAATTATCTCAATGCAAATGCTTAATAGAAGGTCCAAATGAGTCTGATGGCACCCTTAAATCCCTTATTTTTATTAACTTTGGATAAACAAGTAGTGAAGGTAAAATGCAATCTCAAAAAGTTCTAAAGTAATTGTGAACTTAGCTGTCTGTCTAAAACGAAGACCCAGAGACAATGACAACATCAGAAAAAAAAGAAACGAAGACATAGCATGAATGTGGGACAGAAAAGGAAAATGAACACAAACACACCTCAAACGATGAACAACACCGACCCCAATAAACCCTGAATGATATCAGATCACCGGTAGAGTAGACATCTCCTGCTTCTTATAAGACACCCGAAGTGTTGAACATGTAAAATCCGGTAGTAAAGTCAAATTCGGTAAAAAAAAAAACAACTATCTTCAGCTTTTAAAAGGAAAGGTATGTTGTCATCTGGGAAACAGATACCCCATGACGGTCCTTAAGGGAGTATGAGTGTCAGAAAATTTGTAATTAGAATAAAAACTCTGACCTTTTGTTTTGAAAAAATTTGCATATAGAACAACATGAGCAAAATAATTTGAAAATCCATGTAAAAATTTCTGAAATATAAGACTTCAAAGTTTTGGCGGGAAATGGTTCTCTCTAGAGTTTTCCTTCAATTTTCATTATCTGTTTATATGCCTTAAAATGTATGAAAATACATTTGGAAATTGATAAAGTTTTGTACATTGTTTATTTTATGCATTTTAAAGTAATCTATGACCATGAAAATATGATCCATGTGCAAAAATATTTAACACTGTTTAAATGGATAAAACCCGAGGATATCAAATGTTTCTGAAATCTGACGCTTATATTCCCTTAATATCGTGATGTTGAAACATGTCAATACAGATTCAGCACCAATTAAACAAAGGCAAAACTGAACAAAGCAAATGTATCAAAAATGTAGCAGGGTAAGCAACTTATTGTAAAATTAGAATATCAGAATAATAATTTTATTTTATTGAAAGAGGAAATAAATGACGAGAAAAAAAACAATTTTGCTCATACAAAATATTCTGTTTCATAGATATCACTGCAGTCGACGAAGAGAGCCCACTAAATTTATTGTTATCCTGAAAAAATATTGGCACCATGTGCTAAAAAATTAAGAATATGATGCCAGTTTAATTTTCAAGCAGATACCTTAATTGCCAACTATTCTTGACTTCACATAATAGGTATAAAAAATAATGATAGTTTCCACATTAAAAGTTTATGTGTCTCTATTCTGAAGTGACCAGTCTTTTTCAAAACTTATAAAAAGAAGCTAGAATATTGAATTGCAGATTATTGGTCACTCTTTCTTGCAAAAAAGATTACTGTTGATTTGCCATTAACGTTGCCAACTTTTCAAAGGCAACCTCTCCCATAAGGACTGTCGAAAGATTAATATTATTCATGTTCGATAGTAAGAACACTTTGCCAATTAAGTTTATGTTTTTTGATGATCCCGCATCCATGGATCATTAAGTAAAAAAGCATAGATGTAGCGTTGCTCGACAATTAGCAATAAATTCCGCTCAAACCGGTGCTAGGGACCGTCTTGAACTTGCTATGAGGTATGAGTAAAGCTCATTGTTGAAGGCCTCATGATGACTTCAAGATGAAGAACAACAACAAAAGCGTTGTTCCATTGCTTATTATTACCATGTATTTGTAGAGACTGTCTCATTTGCATTTACTCCATATCCCTTCATTGTTAATTGATAAATCATCCTACTTGATAAGAACTAGCTGACTTGATTTGCTGATATCACATCTAACCCTGCCTGACCCTTCAAATATTTCGAGCATCTTATTTTGTTTTCCAGTTAGTTTGTCAAGTTCCGCTGTTCTCAACCAAGATGTTGGTGCTTCTTATGATGTATTTTTCGAGTGTACAGATGGTACAGACACCTCTATAGAAACTAACGTGACTGTCATTGTCAGACGTAATATTACTTGTGAAGGAGAACATGAACGTAAGTTTAAAATTTTAAATATGGGCACAAATAAGTAGTTGGAAGGTTATATTACAATGTATCTCAAGTATAATGTAGGATTGTTTTAATATTAAATGATGATTTACAAAATGTTATGCAAATTGTGAAAAATACTGATAGTTTATGAGCTACAAAAAATTAGAGAGATACTTAATTCTCCAACCTCGGACAAGAGAATCCATTGTTTTCGCGGTGGAAGATTTTGTCTTTCACGGGAGTGTAAGACAAGCTATACCCAAATATTCTCTTATCCGGACATCCGGGCACTTTACCTGTGGAGGAGGTGAAAATGACAACATGTCACTATATATCTAAGTAACTTCAACTTTGATTTTTTCATTCATTTTACTGTTTTCGAAACAGTAATTTGCGATCGGCTTGAAGCCATATTGTTTTGTTTACATGACTTCCGGGAACTACAAAATATACGCTCGTATAAACTCTAGAATTTAGCGCCCGATATCACTACGAGTAAAGAAAGATACCTGATGTTTACTGATCACAAAAAGGCAATATATTGCTAAAATACCTGTCAACCTTGACAAATCATGTGTGCTTTTAAGCGATTTTACGGTCGTGAAACGAAATTAGAGGAAAAACGAGATTTGCAAGAAATTCTACGCTAAAAAATGTATTGTTTACATTTTTGCGTTTATGTAACGGATGAAAATCACGTGTCGATCAAAAGCCAATCAAAATCGGGATTACATCTATCATGATGTTTCCACGTGGTTGTATGTCATGTGCATAATATTTGTTCCAAAGGATAAAGGATAAAGTAGAATATTTGTTTCAAATGGAACAAATATGATAGTATTTGTTCCTCACGGAATAAACGTTATATAACAATTGTTCCAAAAGGAAGAAATATTATGTCAATTTGTTCCAAAGGTACTTAACAAATATACGTTGACAGGACAGCTGAGCCTGTGATAATCAATACCGGTGGATATTTTAAAACTTTTAAGACTTGAGAGACGTTATTAGAAGTATATCCAGCAATCGTAGTCACTCATATCGTTATGTATCACGACTAACCAGTCCATTGAAATTACGGTCCTTTGACCACAAATTTCTATATGTTTGGAAAAAAAATAAACTCGGAACTCTCGAGGGTTTTCAATACCACCCACTGACGTAATCAAAGAATTCCGGGATATATTCCTTAGCCTATGGAAAGTCCAGAGAATTCCGAAGTTTACTTTCGTTTTCTTGTCATCGAAGTTTGTGCATTTTGTCCCCCCAATTGAACGGAAGGTATGACATTCTTTGAAAAGATAAACATCTTTGGAAGTAAACCAGGCCAAGTTTTATTTTATGAGGGAAATAACAAAATAAACATGGGTTGAAGCGAACAGGTGTGGAAGCGATGTCTGCATAGTTAGTAAACTTTTCTTATTAGTAACAAGGCCCTGTGGTTGAACACGGCTAACAAACATGCTGGTACTGCTATTCACGAAAGGGGTTACACACAAAAAGGTAATAATTTAAACCACTCGAGTTACTGAATCTGTTGGAGCAAAAACATATTTAGAAATTGTAATGCTTCATTTTTTTTTAAATGAAATGCAATGAAAGGAGACAATTTTTATATGTGCATCAAACAAATAATACAGTAAAGTCAAGCCTTCTGAAATGATATTCCAAGTACTTGTGTTTGATCATCTTACTTTTAATTTTGATGACTGTCTGGTCATCATCGCAACACATAAACACAGGAGTCTAAAATCCCAGCAATAAAGTCGTTATGTTACATAAAATGTCCTGAAACCTCACACAGTGCTACATTGTGAAGCTATGGCCCTCAGTTTTCATCGAAGAAAAAAAATCTAGATGTGTTTCCTTAAGAGAGGCAACAATTGTACATGTTGTAAATTGTGTTTATTGTATTTTTATTATAGAAGATAGAACAGTTTTTCATTCAAAATGAAATAACAGAAAAAGAAATGAAATGCAAGTGAGAAAATCTAAAGACTTGCATATCAATACCAGACTCGGAAACAATTACATGAACATAACTGTAGATCTTTGTTTCTGCCCCCCCCCCCCAAAAAAAAACCTTCTGTTGATTTTTTTTACTGCCCCTACTCTAGTTAAAAACACTATGTATAGTATAAAGCTGTAAATTTCTTGCTTGCATGCAATCATAAAGCTAGAAAACAGTAATACTGCGTTTTGACGCTTTGATTTTTCAAGATATTTTAATGAAACTCCGATTATGCATTTGGAACATCAATATAAATATCATATCCGAATTTCAAGATCATAGGTATTATAACACCGAATATATTGCAATTTAAAATATCGATTTTTTACATAGATTATATAAGAAAAAATCGATCGCGTTACCGCCTATGTTGGGGGTATAAGATTAATATCGACTGATCTGATTGGTCAATTGAGCTTTGTGATGTCACGCCGGATAAGAGAATTCCGACCAACTTTTTATATCCTAACAATATATATAGCGTACTCCACATGAACCAAAAGGTATGTAATTAAAACTATAAGACACCTAGTATGTTAACTGTCGTAGAGCGACAAAGTTTGAATTAAAACATAATAATAATAAATGCATAAATGTTTGGCACCGAAATAACCCCGGACTCGGACGCATGCCTCATGCTTTATGTCGTCGAAGACAGGGAATTAACTCGCTGATGTAAATGATGGCGTTTTGACGGTGATATGTTTGATTTTTCGGATGCTGAAGGGAAGAGAAAATAATCATACACCAGTGAGAGGGTCAGACAAAAAAATATCAGACACCCTTGGGTAAGATTTCCAGTGTCTCGGACTCAGCATGTTCCGTCCGAGTACTTGAAATCTTACCATTGGAGGTCTGAGATTTTCCTGTCTGACCCTCACCCTGGTGTTAGATTCTTATACTCTTTTGAATTTTTTTTTATTCATTTTCTGGGAAACAATATACTGCTCCCTGCATATGTATTTACAGAATTCTGATGTGTATCATATGCACGTCTTTTGTGTAAGTAAAGGGTCCCTCAAATATAGTTCTTACGTGAATAGCACAGAAAAAAATCAAAATATTCTGTCGTAAATGTCTTGAAAAGATGCCACTTACGTTGTCTTTTGTATAAATAGAATACAAAATATGTTAAATATATTCTTATTCAGAAGAAAGCCTGTATATGTTCTTAAGAATTGAAGGCAATATTTTGTAATTTTATTGGAATGTAAAAGCGTGGACCGTAGCACATTTTGAATGAAGTGTGCTTGCGATTCATGTGAAAAATGTGCAACGGTCGACGCTTTTACACGACAATAAAACTACAAAATATTGCATTCAATACTTATAATTACATTCCGTAAATGGAGTGAAAGTGTTCACGCAAGATTACGTTATGAAAATTGTGGATGATGCAACATTTTCTTGTCTGATTAATTCGCCGTCTTTGTTTACTTTTGTCGTTGTCAAGGAGTCGCGTGCTGATGTTGTTTCACTGACTGATAAAACACAGTGTCGGAAATGATCGGAAGTACTCGTAACCAATCAAATACGGAAATTTTCATACAAAGCAGTATATGAATGAAATTATACAACCATATTTGGTCTGAAAATTGAGAATGATGAGTACCTCCATCCACTGTCTTTCTAAGTCCGTCTTTCCAATCTCTGTTTGCCGAGATGAGATGTTAATGATGTTATATTTTGATATTTGATATTTAATCTGAAGTTTCCGTATTATAACTTGCCTTCAATGTCATTAGTCTGTATACTATATGAAAAAGTCTGTATCATGTACTTTTTGTTGTTTGATTTATATTTTCAAAAACAATTTGTCATTTTTCCTCGAGCATTAACATTCCTCAATGAACTTCCAATATAACAATTTTCCTCTGGTAACATATACAGCAACTGCTTCAGAACCCAAGCCATTGTGTGTTAATCAAATAATCAAAATCCTGTAAAATTGTTTCAGCCTGTTATAGATTTGCTGTTATGTACAATAACTAACTTGCTTTCAGTTACTTGAACGACGTAAATGTACGTTCGGAGATAGAATACAAATTGGACTGATATGTCTTTTATCTAAAAAATGCAGAGATTACCCATACTTTAGTTTAGGAACAGAATGCAGAGATTACCCATACTTTAGTTTAGGAACAGAATGCAGAGATTACCCATACTTTAGTTTAGGAAAATCCCTGTCCATATTTCACTTTGCATCCAACCTAATAATAGCCCTGTCCATATTTCACTTTGCATCCAACCTAAGAATAGCCCTGTCCATATTTCACTTTGCGTCAAAAATTTTCATGATTTGTATCGTAGCCTAGAAACAGCCTCGTCCATATTTCATTTGGCATCCAACAATTTTATGATTTGGTATTTTTGCTCATTACATTACATTACACTTGTACTTATACAAAAACACTATGTTTAAAGCCGTGTGAGCTTTAAACATGTTAAACACCACTTAGTGTCTATATGTGGATGTCCTTGGTCAGTCAGTTGTAACATTTATGCTGCTTATCCAAATTAAAACATATTTAGATTGATTTATCGGCGTGTGAGGATTTTAAATTGTGCACGATGACTCTGTGTACCAAACAGCATAACCGCTGTTTGCTTAACATAGAGTTTAATGGCCTTTTTGTGAAATAATTCCAAATTGTAACAGATATAAAAAAAAATCTGACACTGTGAAGATTATCAACATGACAAGATTTACCCACAGTACAATTCTTAAGAAAATCAGATACCCTATTCTAAAATAATTTCTCTTTTACAGTAAAATTTAGAAAATAATTAAAAAAAAATCGTCTACTAAATAATGAACGATAAAAAAGGGAAAGTTTAGATTATAAAGATAAATAGTATATATGTACCTAACCTGCAGTTTGAAGAAAATCTGTTGACGGCCTTATTAGACTCATTGCAGGTTTTAGTCATTCTTTCAGATTTGTGTACATTTAGTCATTTAAAAAAAACTATTTGGATAGTAGTATGTATTAACTAATAAGATGTTCAGCATGTCAAAGGCTACATTTGGAGTTATTTCAATTAGATAAATCTTAAATTTGGGTGTCTGTTGAGGAATAAATATTACAATCAAAGATTTATCCATCATACTTAGTAACAAATAAAAGTCTTTTGATAGCCCACTTTAAATTGTATCTGACAGATACGCATACAAGATGGCCAACAAAAGGGAATGAAAATTGACAACTTGCCCTATGGGAACCATTCAGGGTTCTTCTCTGAAACTACCTGACCATTTATAACCAAACATAGGCACAATCGTCCCAAATTGGTCACGTAGGTTTTATCCTCTTGCAAGAAGGTTGTAAGTGGGGAACATACTTCAAATCGAAATCTATAGAAAGACAATCAAAGATCTCTAAACCTCAATACCAATATTACCTGACATGGTCACACTTAAAAATATGTATAGCAGGTCAGCATTGCATCCAATATTGCTGCCAGTGAGAACATAGTTAATCATTGGACCAACTTAGAAAAAAATCAAAGATGACACTTTCCATACCTCAAAGTGATTATTTATTAACAAAATTGTTCTCGTCTTGATATAGTTGACATATTGCTCAGTGGACCGTTAAACAATATTCAATCAATCAATCAGTCATTCCCTGCCCTCATCCAAAAATTGATAACAGAGGTAGACTACAAACTTTACTATGTAAAAAAAACTTGCATTATTTTAGAGCCTTATATACGATAGACATATTAGCGGCGATTTATTTTCGTGAAAGTTTGTTCCTCGTGAAAAAAAGCGAAAATAATCGCACGCGAAAATACAATAACCTCAGTAACCTCACTTTTCTTATAAGCAATAGCTCCCTTTTCTTTGCAGCAACATTCCAAGAGCACCACCATAAAGAGTTTCCATCTCAAAACTCATTTACTACTAAAGGTTATGTGTTGATACAGTAACTCCTTGATCGAGTTCTGTTGCTTACTATAAAGGCTACTTAACAAGAGTTTGTTACCAATGATTTGTAGTCGTCATCACTACAAAAGTTTTACGGTCAACATGATAATTCGTGATCTTAATTGGATAGCTGTTTTTCAGATGATAACACGCCTTCCCCTTTCACAACTTAAGTTTGTTTTTCCTCTGCTGGATTTAAGTTCACTTCCCGAATTGATATGTTCAACATCCCGAGTGTCTTGTAAGAAGCAGGAAATTTTTACTCTTCCGGTGTACCTGATCTCATCCGTGATTTAAATCGGATCCGTGTGATACATCTTTACGTGTATCTTCAATTTTCTTTCTGTGTCGTACTTATACAGTGTCTTTGCCTCTTGTCTCCAATATTACCATTGTATTTTGGGTAATTTTTTTTCGGTCTGACAGGTCGGTTTGCACTTACTTTTTCAATTCTCAATTTTTCTAATATTATCAGAATAGGCCATCTGAGCTTTTGCCATCACTTTTCGCCCGTCGTCCGTCCGTCCGTCCGTCGTCCGTCTGGCCTGAAGCCTCACCAGGGTATGCGGTTTCAAAATTGTGTTCGATTAGTCCGAAGACAAAACAACATTGCTGCTGTTACTAAAAGTAGAACATGGGGGTAAATTGCTGTTTTTTGCAAAGAACTCAAAAACGTTACATATATAAAAAATCTGACGAAGTAAAGGTGATCAGCATTGCAAAATCTGAAATTTGAAGAAAATCAGAAAACCCGTCTTGGAGTTATTGCCCTTTTTCCGTGAAATTTTCAAAATTTGTGCATTTTTTATTTTTTGTTTCAATGAAATTTGGTTCCCAAATAGATATTGATGTTGGGACTTAAAAACTGGATTGGTGGTGATCCAACTACCAAAGTTTAAGGGACTGAAGTTTAACTGTATAACTTACAATGTTAGCTTGATTGTGGCAACTGAAAGCCAGGTGAGCGCTACAGACTCCTTAGAGCCTCTGGTTTTAGACAGTTGAGTCATTGGGCTGAGTTGTCATATATTTATAATATTTTTATGATTTTATTTTTGCAGACTATTATTACGTTAATCAGACAGAAGACAATTTCATTGAATTGAACTGCAGTCAGGAATACGTCGAGTACACCGAATATAATGACTATGTTGCTCCACCTGATCCATATATTATAATTGACGAGGTTATTTATACATTCTTTGAAATATATACGTATATTTGGAGATGTAGGCATGAAGAAAAATATGGAGTCGTGAACCAGTGTGAAAACAAGACATCTTGTGCCTTTAACGTAACAGGTGCAACCGTGTACAGTTATTGTGGAAGATATTTTGGTGCAAAAGCTGGTTTATTTGTACGATACCATTGTGTTCGTAAGTATTTAGGCGAACAAAGTATGATTCTTTTTTTTTTATTTACTTTAAAGGTACCTGTGTTGTTATAGCCAGTGGAAAGATTTGGCATCTGATTGATTGATTGATTGTTGCTTAATGCAAACTTTAGCAATGTTTCCGCTTTATCGTGGCGTGAACTGTTGATAATATAGTAATAAATATACAGTTAAAAAGGTCATTTAAAACATATCGCTATGTACAGATAAAAAAGAATTAATAAAATATAAAATCATATAATGGAAAATTTAAGGTAAATAGAAGAAATTTGATGAGATTTAAAAATTGGGTAATATACTTATATTTTGCTAAACAAATTAACAGCTTTCAAAAATTGAATAATTTTGTCACCAGCGATGTGCAACGAGTGTCGGAAACATCCACAGTCAAGTAAAAAATGTTGTAGGCATCTGATTGAGATGTGGGGTAAATACCTATGAGACAACCACCCATAACCACCCATAAGGTGAAAATATATGCAAACAAACAGTAGAAAAATCATACAGTAATTGTAAACATACAGCCCTTAACAATGTTCTCAAACCTACCTTGCCAGGCAAGCACCAAGATCGAGCTTTGTCATGTGATATTGGGAATTCATGATAAAACTGTTTCCCATATCCAATAAGTATTATATGACCTTGACTTTATATACCCCCTCCCCCGCAAACAAAGTTTTGGGGTTAAATAGGAACCACCCTGTCCGTCCATTCATCTGTCTGTCTGTCCGTCCGTCTGTCCCTCCATGTGCCTTGTCAGCGCATGTTCTCCTAAACGGCTGCTTGGATTTTGATGAAATGTTATACAGTTGTACATGTAGAACACCACCTGAAGTAATATGGTTGCTGTCGAAAATTTTAAAGGGGAGATAATTTGTTTTCGAAATATTTTCTGGAAAAGGGGGAGGACGAACCTTGTCAGCAGATGTTATCCTAAACGGCTGCTTGGATTTTTATAAAATGTTATACAGTTTTAGTACAGCCCATCTCTAGATATTCCATCTCAGTTTATGATTTCCATGGAAAACACATGGAATTCCATGTCGATGACATGGAAATGACATGGATTCCATCTCAGTGACATGGAAATGACATGGAACTTCTAACAACCACATGGAATTTTTTTCCATCTGAAAATTCCAATGTTATTTTCCATGTACGAGATGGAAAAAAGTCTGGTTCATCATGAAAAGTTGATTGAACAACATGGAAAGTAGGACTTAGAAATTTTTTTACATGGAAATATGATGAAAAGTAGGACTTAGAATATTTTTCACATGGAAACGAGATGGAAAGGAGACTTAGAAAATATTTCACATGGAATCTGAATGGAAAGTTGGGACTTTTCAAAACCGCTCTACTTTTCTGCTGTTATGATTGCAAATGTTTTTGGAACAATTCTGAAAAGATATACATTTTTGAATTCACACCATAATGATATATATGTATTAAAAATTTGGTATAACCTTATTCAAAAAGACCCTTTCACACAGGACCTGTAGACAATAATTCAATGTGTATAAAACTATATTATATTTTAACCCTCCTTATAACTTTAATGTTGCATGCCTGCATGCAACAAACCAGACCCTGGACCATATTCTGCCAACCATTTAAAATTTTGGTTCATTTTTTTATATTTCAAACTTTTGGTTCAAAGGTTTTGAAATTTTACTCAATAGTAATCACTTCATGATAACAAGTGAACATACATCCTTAGTAGTTGTATTATAATTCTATGCAAATGGTACAAACAAAAATTTAAAAGTTGCAAATTACTTATGCAGCTTTGATATATTCCTTTTCTACATTTGTTTATTTGAAGTAAATAAAATTTTTAGCAAAATATTGAATATTATAAATTGAACTTCTTCAAAAATATGAACAGAAAATTGCAGAATTTACCGTTCCATCATTTAATAAAGGGAGGTAATTATACACTCCTATGATTCACGCCACAGAAAAATAAATATGTGGCAATCTTAAGGATTATTATTGTTGATTTTTTGCAAAAAATGTAAAATCACATCAACACAACATCTTCTGTGATTGATGCACTAAATGCTTGACTCTAAAGACAGGTGTGTAGATCTATTTAGAGAGTGAACTTCAACATCGTACTATGGACAGTCGTTTCACGCTGGGACTAATTATAACTAATATTAGTCCCAGTTTCACGTGAAAAGAAAAACTTGCCCAGTTCACCCCCAGTGATTAGTTTTCTGTCTGGTTTAATCAAAATCTGTTAAAAAAAATAACTGAATAAAAGGGATGTACAACATCCACCCAAAATTTGGCAAAACCACGAGGATCTGAGCTATAAAAACGATCTAGTTTCTGGATCCTAACATACTGTTTTTAAATGATTTTACAGTGATATCCCTTGTATGTACATTTACTCAGGTGACTGCTATTTATCAATTTTATCGATCATCAATGCTAGATGGAATAGCTAAGGTTTATTTTCCATGTCGTTTTCCATCTCGCAATACAAATGGAAAATAAGTGACGTCATTAGCGTCTTCAACAAAAATGGCTGCCTGGATGATGAACAAGATATAAACTCCAGTGAATGCCACTTTTTCGACAAAATAACAGTTAGATTTGTCTTTTTGTGATGGAGCATCGAAACTTGGTACTACTGGACGATTGCAAGGCCACATTGCAGGTAAATTTAAATAATTATCATGTCAAAAATTTTACACATTGCAAAACAATCCAACAGAACCTCCCTTTTTGGAAGGCTGGACCCCCGTTGCAACTCCTTCTAAATCACATGGTGAAATTCACTGAAAATTTCAAATTTTGTTCAGTGGATATTGCCATATTTTGTGCGCCCACTTAGTAATATTTGATTTTAGCTATGCGACTTCTCTTTTTAATTTCTGGAATCAATGGGGGAGCAGAGGTATATAATTAGTAAGCTTTGCACACTTTTTGTATCGTTTTTATCTAAATTCTGCATGAAATTTTTTTTAAAAATCCAGAAAAGTGTGGGGTTCCAACCCTTGGATCAGCCAATGAGTTGCTGCAACAAAGAATGTACTCAAAAGACGGACAGAATAACAAACAGAAACCATATGATCACTATACAATGTATATTGCCCTGGTAAAGAAGAGACAATCATAGTCAAATCTAGTTTTTTTGTTTGCCTCCGGGGAATGTCGAGAAGGAGAGACATAACAACAAGTGATTTGGCCTCAGCGTCAACATTTGGTTTACTCATATGTTTAAACTTTTTTTGAACTTCAATAAATTTCCTTAATCTTACTCAATGTCAATTAAATTTTGACATATTATTCAATGCAACTTCAGTATTGAATCCCAAGTTTATTTTTGAAAAAAAAATTCCAATTTTTCTGTATTTTGCCATTAGTTGGACTTGTAGCTTTTTTGTACTATATCTCAGCACCTACATGCCATTGAAATATGATGGTTTGTAAGTGGGTACAACTTCAGCAGTAAACCAATATCCATACCAGAATGAAGTCACCTTGACCTTTATTTTCCACATCAATGAATTTGGCTAAATTTTCTTTTTTTGGTCCATATTTTGTTACCAATGCTTAAACAAATTGGAAATTTGGAAATTTAATTCAATGTAGAATTGTTGCATATAGTAGTCTTTAGATAAGAAATAAGCTTTCAGAATTTATTCTGGTACCAACTTTGATTAATTTCCTGAAAACGTCCAAGACTCACTAGTTTTGAAATTTTTTAATTAATACAATCATTTTCTTGTACTTGCAGACATATTCTATAGACTGAAAATTAAAAAAAAATATGATTTTTAACCCCTTACCCATCCCCCCGCAAACAAAGTTTTTGGGGTATACATGAATAACCCTGTCTGTCCATCTGTCCATGTACTTTGACAGTGCATGTTCTCCTAAACGGCTGCTTGGATTTTGGTGAACGTTGCAAAGTTGTAGAACACCATCTGAAGAAGTGCATGAAGAAATATGGTTGCTGTCTGAAATTTTGAAGGAGAGATGATTCAACTTTGAGTACATTGTATTTTCTGGCAAAAGGGGGGGGGAAGAACCTTGTCAGCACATGTTCATCTAAATGGCACCTTGGATTTTGATGAAATTTTGCACAGATGTAGTACACCTCTTGAAGATATGAATTAAGTAAAATCGTTGCTGTCCAAAATTTTGAAAGGGAGATAATTCGTCATTGAATATTTTGTGGAAAAAAGGGGAGGTATATTATTGTGTCCATACTTGTATTGTGCCCACATTTGTACTGTGTCCACAACTGTATTGTGTCATTTTACACTTTGATTTACACCTGCAGTATTGATTCAGGATTCAATTAGTGGGGTATACCTGGATGCCATTCGACGACAGTTCTAGTTAGCTTAGCTTTCATAATCTTTGAAATAAATTACAGTTGTTCATGTTATTGACAAAAACATTTTTTAACCTCATATTTTGTTATGAAAATTGAAGGAAATATATATATATTTTTTTTGTATAGGTATATAGAATCAGGTTGCACAACGATGACAAATGAATAAAAAGTTAATACTACAAAAAGAGAAGTTGAAGGCACAAAGGATTTGTCATCTATGAACATATGTCAAAAACTCAACTTTAAAAAAGAAGAGACAGGGTGCAGAGTTCAAAAAAGACCCAACTTAGCAGAAAAGATACTAAAAGAGGTAAAAATCCTTAATTCTTCCAAACAATTTCATTTTTTGTCATGCCATTTATGAATGTTACAAAAAGCCAACATTATTAGTGTTAAACATTGGAGTCTCTTACATATGTATCTGCTTCTGTCACCAGCCTGCAGAAAATGCATAACAGAAATTATTTCACTCGCATTCTATGAATAAAGTATATATAATATTGGAATTGGGGATTACAGTATAATCATAAAAATACTGAATCAAGATAGGAGGCAAAGGTTTTTGTCCTGTCCGTCTGTGCATCTGAAACTTACTATCGCTATATTTTTTGAAGAATATAAGATAGACTTTTCATACTTGGCAAGCTGTATAGGTCTAATCAAGTCATAGGAACATAAATATGCAAAAAAAAAACACATTAGGCCAGTTCATACGTCAAGTTCACAGAGTTCAGAACTTGCCCTTGAAATAAAGGAGCTGCTGGGGGATATACGTTTCACAAACACATTTTGTTTCAAATAGCTGCCAAATAACTGTAAGAAGTCAACAGTATAACCACAATACCTTAAAAAATTAAAAGCATCACTACAGGAAGTCTTCATATGAAGCAACAAAATACAGAAACTGCTGTAAAGTTTAGTTCTGCAGATAGCCATTTTGACAATTTATGTCCCTTCAGTTCAAATAAAGTTAATGCAGTTGGAAAACATAATGAAAACTACACAAATGAATATCAATCAGACAATTTACATAATTATGTTTTTTTTTTATTTTCACAGATGTCATTAAAACTAAATGGTCAGCTGTAGATGACGTGGGGATCAACAATGTTTTAAATGACTCAAAACTATGCAGAATCAATAAAGATGATATTTTAAATCTATTGAATCATTGAATATTTCTATATCATGGATGGATTTCGGCGAAAAAACAAAACTATGGTGGACAGGAAAAAATGCCGCCAAAAGCCAAAACAAACTTGTACACCTTAAATGTCAGACGACACCTTAGATGAGATCTTTTTACTTATTTTCCATGTAGTTACGCAGTTATGATTTTCATAGAAAATTAAGATGGATTCCATGTTAGTTTTCCATCTGACATGGAATTCCATGTAAGTTTCAATCTGAGATGGAAATCCATGTCAGCTTTCCATGGAATTTGCTAATTTGCATTTCCATGGAAACTGACATGGAATTCCATCTCAGATGGACATGGAATTCCATGTGAGATGAAAAACTGAGATGGAATTCCATGTCAGTTTTACATGGAACTGCTAATTTGCATTTCCATGGAGTATCGGAACATGGAATTCCATGTCGAGATGGAAAAAAATAATTTCCATGTAGGTACTTTCCATGACACTCTATTTTACATGGAATTTTTTTTTAAACTTTCACATGGAATTCCATGTTCCAATACTCCATGGAAATGCAAATTAGCAGTTTCCATGTAATTTCCATGGAACTGAAGATGTGCATGAACTTATTTGGTTGCTGCCTTAAATTTTGAAGGGGAGATAATTTGTCTTTGAATATTTTCCTGAAAAGGAGGGGGATTAACCTTGTCAGCACATGTTCTCCTAAACGGCTTGGATTTTGATGAAATGTTACACAGTTGTAGTACACCATCTGAAGATGTGCATGAAATAATATGGTTGCTTTCCAAAATTTTGAAGGGGAGATAATTCACCTTTGAATATTTTCTGATAGTGTCTACATTTGTACTGTGTCCACAAATGTATTGTGTCCACACACTTAAATTTACACTTGCCACTTTGCGACAGCTATAGTTTGTACATGTATCTTGATATCAGTACTAATCAGGTTTGAGCAGAGGGCCCATTTTCGGTACTTTTCTTTGTGATGCTGAGTTATCAAAATTAATGTTTTTCAAAACTCGGAACTTCTTGTTGACTGTAAAACTGTCGAAGGTGTTGTCACGTGCATCGATCTTCCATATGTTATCTCCAACCATTAATGTTCGAAATCAAACTCGTAAATGAAAATTCCTAGATAAGATGCCCGATGTAAGAGGTGCTCACTTGCACTTGTCTTAACTCGGTAAATGGCCAATCGGAGCTATTTATTTTATGAATCAACAACATTATCCATGACGAATCATCACAAAAATGGCATGACATTACTATAGAAAGGGACAGGGACTTTCCTTCTGCATTAAAGGTTTCGAGACATTCAGGAGTGAATAGCTACTTACATTTGATCACAGATATGAATATCTAATGGCCAATCGGAACTGTTTATTTTATAACTTAACACAAAATCCTTGACGAATCATCACAAAAATGGAATGACATAACGAAAGAAAGTATTTTAAAAAGGGGAAGGGACTTTCCTTCTGCATTTAATGTTTCGCGACCTTGAGGAAATAATAGCTACTTACATTCGATCAATGATTTGGATATCTTTCTTTCTTGTAAGAAAGTTTTCCTGTTATTCTCTCGTTTCTCTGCGTTTAATCTATAAATCATTAATATGATCTTGTGTAAAAGTTTTTAATTAATCTACTACTAGTTGCATCGATTCTAGAAATGGACACAATATAATTGTGAACTAAGAAAAAATCTCCCTATTCAGTTTTTGCATGGTTAAGTAATTGTTGACTTTCCGCAGCAGGAGATTCCGAGCTGAGCTTGTAATTCCTACCTCAGTATGGAAATCCAGTTTTAGTTCGGAAATTAGCTTGGGAATTTAGTCTTAGTTAGGAAAATAGCTCGGAAATTTGAACTATGCCATTTTTTAGCACAGAAATAGTTCGGAAATTTTGACTTTGTCATTTTATAGCTCGGAAATTAGGTCTTAGGTGTGAAAATAGCTTGAAAAATTTCGAATTTGTAATACATCAGATTAGAATTCTTAGCCTCATTTTATTTGAACAATCAAAGAAAGCATCATCTTATTATATGAGCCAATCAATTTTTTTGTTTACAAATTTAAATGAACTTGGATTGATCAACAACAAAGAAAATTGAGGATGCATTTTTTTGTTATGGATTTGTTTAGACTTTTTTAACCACAAAGGGTATGTTCCATTTAATAAGAGTGAACATTCTTTTTTTTATTTTTATTTGAATTTTTTTTGCATTGTACTTGTTAAACCTATTAAAACAATAGAAAATGCACATATTTGTTTGATGAGATTGATGAAGTCAGCCATGTACTGATTTCCTTGCAAAATTTTAATAAATGAAATAAAAATATATTTGCTATTTAATCAATAAATATTTTGGAGAATTATTTATTCATTTCTCACCACTCATCCAAATTTTTGTAAAGATTAATGAATGAATGCATAAAATTCTGAACAAACCCAGTCACTCATCAAACAAATATAGAGATATCTTTAATCCAACCCCTCTGTACGGTTTTTGCGGGAATAACATGTTAATCAGATAATTTAATATATAATCTTCAAATAACTTTGTATAGTACACTGCCACTAGGAAATTATATAGTTTTAAAACTTTGTTTACTTCTGTGTACACATGTATATTACACATGTATTTATACATATATGTATACCCTATGGCCTTAAAATGAGGTCGAAAAATAATTCCAAGCTAATCCGAGGTCAGAAAACAATTCCGAGCTCGTTCAGAAGGTCGGAAAAAATCTCCAAGCTTCTTTCTTAGGTTGGAAAAAAATTCCGAGCTAAATTTTAATTTCCGACCTATTTTCAAGCTTAGTTCGGAGTATCGGGACAAATTTGACCTATTTTCCGAGCTCAGTTCAGAGTATTCGGACAATTCCGACATCTTGTCCGACCTGAACTCGGAATTCCACTTATTTACCGACCTTAATTCGGAATTCCGACTTATTTTCTGAGCAAAATTCGGAAATTTTACAATTTGTCTGTTTTTACATGGAATTTTTTCTGTAGGTAGGAAAAGTCCGAATGCTCCGACCTTAGTTTTCCGACCTTATAATTCGGAATTTCCTGCTGCGGGTAAATTGGACAAGAGAAACCTCACAATCGCATTTTCATGGCAGAGTTGTTCACTTCCCTTGTTTTATTCTGGACTGGAGTCTTCAAATACACCGTACATATTTCATATAAAAACTTACGCTCTTCTGGTAACAAATACTAAAATACCGAAGGTGCATGATAAACAAATACTAAAATACCGAAGGTGCGTGATAAACAGTAAATTTGTTTTACTGTGCACGTGTTCCAAGGAGTAGCCTCTCATCAGCAGCATTAGAATCAAATGATATAGACAGCCATAATTAATCCAAAAGTAGTAAAAAAAAAGAAGTACTCATAACCAAAAGTATCGAATAAGGAGGCCAAATCCAGTACCAATGACATCCATCGAGTGCCATACACGAAATGAACCTTCAGTATATTAAGTGGTTAGAATAATATAAACAGAAATTTCCTATAAGACGCAAGGTAAATTTTTCATGTCAGACAAGTCTAACTTTTGGGCTGGTGAATACCCTCGGGGACCTCTTTTCAACAGCAGTGGTATCGGTCGAAAGGCTTCAAATACTAAAATACAAAAGTTGCATAATAATCATTAAATTCGTTATGCTTTTTACGTATTTTGAGGACTAACCTTTTATCATCAGCATAAGAATCAAATTAAAAAAGTAGAAAAAGAAATATATGGTATATATCAATAACAGAATTAGCGTAGTAATTTGTTTTGCTCGGATGGATTTCTCAGCTTGTATTACATCTCGTGCTATCGCACTCGATGCAATACAAGCTCAGAATTCCATACTCGCAAAACTAATTACTAATAGTATATAAGTAGTAGAAAAAGAAGTACTCATTACCAAAAATATCGAAATAGGAGGCAAAATCTAGTACGAAAGACATCCTCTGATTATCAGTCACGGAAAAGACTAAACATATAATAATTCGGTGTTTCCAAAAAACGCATCATGGTTCAGATGATTTTTGCATTTGAATGCTCTCTTGACACAACCATTTGATAAATAATAAGAAGTTGACAGAAGTTTATAATGTTTGCCTGAACAAAGCCAACGATAACATAATTAGCTCACAGAGGAGATGATAATTAGGCATAACAGATAAAGAATAGGAGTACAAACACTTGGCATAGTAATATAAAACATTCACTTGCAGATATGTTTTGATCTTGTTTGGCCATTTTATATAATATATATCAATCATTAAGTGGAATTGAACTGAGTGTTTATATTACAATTGTGAAAATATTACAATATTTTGAAAAATTGTAATTAAATTTGTTTCTTAATTGTCCTTTTACTATAAAGACATGTTTCTGTGCGTTACATATGTAAAATTATGCCTGTGTCAAAATTTCATCCTCAGAATTGTAGATAAATGACAAATGGTCCAAATTCATTAATGTTACTGAAAGTTTCGAAAGGAGGTAAACACCTCCGACTTTGTGATGATATTTAAAAAAAATCATTTCAGCCTTGCTATATTTCGGTACAGGGCCTTACCTACCCTCATGAATTTGGCAGATGCCCGCATTTTGTGGTTTGCCTCAACGAAGTTGATAGGACTATAGTTGGAGTGCCACTGGTGTCCGCATCTACGTCACCATCGGCATTTGTGTGTATATCTTTATAACAATGCAGAGTAGGGTCATAAAACATTCTATTCAGGTGCATTCTGGGTTGAAAGACAGCCTCCTAAGAAATTCCTTAAAATGAGGTCGTTTTGACCTTCATTTTCTTTTTTTTTGCATTCAAAATTTTCATCAAAGTTAATATCTTAGACATGGTAGGATTATCCAACCTTTCATCATATGAACGCTGATCTTATAGTTGGTAAGCATCAGGGTAAAATAGTTTCCGCTTGATCGACTTTACATTCAAATTTACAGACGCGTTCAGATGTCAGTCACTATTCATGGTGGGATCATCTTACTTTGCATATGCATGCATCTCATGATGGTAAGTCTGCATCCAGGCTAATAATGCCACTTTGACATATATTTTCTGCTTGATCGACTTACAAGTTAATGGATCAGTTCAGACCTCAGTCACTATGAATGTATATGGTGGGATCCTCTCGTGTTGTATATGCTTGCATATCTGATTGCAGTTTGGCTTCCAGGCAATCTGTCACTTAACAATCACTGTTCAATCACTGTTGCAATTGTCACTACAAAAGTTTTATTTGATGGATTGTTACAATGTTTCTATTTCACAAATGAGAATAGATATTTTAGAGTTGATCCAGTGTTTTTTTTTACTGGAATGGCAAACACCAACTAGGACAAAACTGGACCTTTCATTGGTATAGTGTCATGGGTTACTTGTGTAATACAGATAATACTTTTCTTCCGTAAATGGTGGTTTACAGTGGGAGATGACCCATGTGAGATCGATGCACGCGACCTCATCTCACACCGGTAAATGACCAACCAGACGTGTTGATTTTTTGTGATACAACAATCGTAACCATGACTAAACGTCATAATGTTAGGAACACTCAAATGGCGAAAACAATGTTCACACGGTAGAAGTTTCTAGACATTTCTATCCGTGTTTTACGGAAGAAATATGAACTTGCATTCGGTCAAAATGAAACATCGGGATATCTTTCACTCGTGTAAGAAATTCTACGTCTTTTACTCTCGTTCCGCTACGCTCCCCTCGAGAAAAGACGAAATTTCTTACACTTGTGAAAGATAGCCCGATCTTTAATCTGACCTTATGCAAGATCCTATTAATCTTTCCGGAGCACCTGATGACACCTTCAGTTTTCAGATATTCACACTGCCAGTGTTTGAGTTTTGTGAGGCCCGTCATGGGTTTCTTGATTACCTGATTATCAGGGCATTTTTTAAATGATTATTTGATTACGAGTGCATTTATTTAATGATAATTTGATTAATAGCTTGCAATTTTATATATGTTTTATTACTAAGCCAAAAATTTATTGATTACCAAGGTAAAAAATTTAATGATTATTTGATTACCAAGGCAAAAATTTAATTTGATTCATAGGACCCCCCCATGAGGACCCTCTTTTGTAGCGTTCTTGTTTGTTTTTGTTTATTTTTTCTTGTCTTTGTGATTTCTCAGTTAGTGTTGAAAAGCCACTGCCGTGTTTGTATGGATTTGTGATTTTAGAACTTCCCAATTTTCACTTTCGCTTTGGTATTTATTTGCCGATGTATCCAAGATGCCTCTAGAGGGGAACATAGTTTAACATTGTACCCTATGAGAAATCATTCAAAGATCTCCTCTGATACCAAAAATGCGTTTGGAACCAAACTAACTTGCTTAGTCATAATTCTTCTTTGGTGATCCCTTGATTCAGCACGTAATTCAAGATGGTCATCAGCTATCACTCAGAACATTTGACCCTGCAGGAAAATACATTCAATGATCTTCTCCTCTGAAATTACTTGGACAGTTGGAACCAAGCTAGTTCATAATAGTCCTTGGGTGGTCCTTCTTTAACAGATGTCGGACAATTTCTTGCCTCATCCAAAATGGCTTCCAGCGGGAAATATTTAACATTCGAGTCTATAGGGAAAAAACATTGGTAACAATTTTCTTAGGGTGGCCGCTTTTGAAAATGCATGCAATTATTCGTATCAGATCCAAGATGGCTGGCAGCAAGGAACATAGTTTAACACGGACCATAAATTATCGAGGTCTATTAACATTCTAGAAAATGAAACCATTTACCATTTACGTCTTTTGACTGCCAATGTCAGTCATGGTTCACGGGGAGCGACATAAGCAGTTGAGAGGCTTTCGTTTTTGTAATTGATGAAATTAGTCAAGACAATTATTCCGCCGTGCGCGGTCCCGGCTGAAGAATAGGCCCGCAGCATCCTCTGAGCTTGGAGTATGAGCCATCCTAACAGAGGACCCCGAGGGAACCCCGGGATATAGAAATAGGACCCAGTATCTCCGGCTAGCGGGGTGTGACCCCTCCTAAACGGAGGCTGACCCCGAGGGTCCCGGGATATAGAAATTGGACCCATTCCGTGGTTGTGCGGGATTAATAAATACACAACCCATCTTTCGGATGGGATGTAAACTCAGGTACACGTGTTGGAAGAAATGCCACGCTTCCTGCACGTTAAAGAACCCTTGTAGTAAGCTCTTTTTGGGGTGGTCCGTAGGTGATCGGCTACAAGGCTAAATTCCCCGCCCTTGACGATTTCACCCTACTTTTCCAGTGGCAGTCAGAATTTCCCGTCCCATGGCCATTTCCATACCCCAGGGTGATTATTTATCGTTGTTCTCGTCTTGATATAGCTGAAATATTGCTGAGTAGACGTTAAACAATATTCAATCAATCAATCAATCAAGACAATTATTGTTTTTGAACAAGAGGCTCTCAAGAGCCTGTATCGCTCACCTGGGACCTGCAGCCCTAAATTTCCAAATTGATTGTCTGTCTTTGGTGGTGTATGTACATAAGAATCAGAAACTTTTTATAAAATTTAATTAAAATTGTTCAAGCAGTTTCAGAGAAGATTTTTGAATGCAGTTTCCAAACTTAAGAGACTAAGTTAATTTACGTTCCCTGCTGGCAGCTGTTTAACATAAAACTTTGAAGAGGGTCACATAAGGACTATCATATCAAAATTCTACTGAAATTGTTCAAGCAGTCTCAGAGGAAAATATCTTTTTATGCATTTCCCACTTGGTCCAATGTTAAACTATACTTTGCTACTGATTGCCATGTCGGAAGACGAATCAGCACCAAAGTAACAAGCTTGGTCAAATCAAAATCTCACAAGTTTCATTTATGCAATGTTTAAATTGAATCCATTCAATGGTTTTCCATGATATCTTTGTATGCATTTCCCCATTGCTGGCAGCCATGTTGGATGATGGATTAAAACTGAAGTAACAACACTTGGTCAGCTTCTCATAAGCAAAGTTTGGATTACGCAGTTCTCTAGAAGAAGATCTTTTGTTAACTTAAGTTCACAGCTGGTGACACTTGGTCAGCAC
>MJUU01021917.1:187455-207973 GCA_002080025.1 Modiolus philippinarum
TGCCAATGCCTACGTCAACATAATTTAACCTTGAACGTCATATTTGATAGTGTTTAGCTTTTTAGCTCACTTTGATTCCTTCTCCATTAAAACTACTGGACTAAATCCAATCAAAGTTTGCAGAAATGTCGACTATCATGATTATATATATAGGTATGTGATTTTGTTGCCGATTTGTTCTAGGTGGGTTCATTTCGTCCTAAATACACGTCCCAAAATGTTTAAACATTTCAACATGTATTAGGTGTCGAGATAATTTTTGACTGTTTAATAGAGAAAAAAAATGGTGGAAAAATTTTCCCGTACTTTTAACTGTTCAATGTAACTAAATTTTGAACGCTGTTAATTCAAAAAGTCAAAAATAACACCGAACTTTTGTGTATCAAAATGACGTTTACTTTTATAAACATTATTCATCAAAGGTTTGCATTTTTTATCCTATATGTTCCACCGCACCAATGCACTTTGCCTGTTTCTTCGACGGACTGGTAATTAAACTCTTAGAATCTTTAGGTTGGAAATGTTGCCAAATATAAGCATTTATTTTGCATTTTGCATTTCATGACATACCTAAAATAACTATTAGGCTTATGTCAGCACATGAGGTATATAGGATCAAAGAAGACTTCTGTGTTTTGCTGTTTGGTACAATAACAATTGGGTCACAATGTTAATGATATAAACATTCTTTTTTAGACTGTGGAGAAAATACATATTATTCATTTAAGGATGTCAATGACATGTCAAACACTTCCGTGTCCAGCAACAATACCTTAGATGGTAAGTTAACCATTACTACAGTTACCAGGGGTAGGAGTCAAATGTCAAACACGTCTGTGTCGAGCAACAATACCTTAGAGGGTAAGTTAACCATTACTACAGTTATCAGGGGGTATGAGTCAGATGTAAAACACGTCTGTGTCCAGCAACAATACCTTAGATGGTAAGTTAATCATTACTACAGTTACCAGGGGGTAGGATTCAGATGTCAAACATGTCCGTGTCCAGAACAATACGTTACATGGTAAGTTAACCATTACTATAGTTACCAGGGGGAAGGAGTCAGATGTCAAACACGTCTGTGTCAGGCAGCATATCTTAAGATAGTAGATAAACCGTTACCATAGATACAAGAGGGTAGAAATCAGACGTCTTATACGTCTGTGTCAGGCAACATATTTTTAGATGGTAAGCAAGTATTTACAATAGTTTCAAGAGGGAAAAGGTCAGATGTCAAACATGTTTATGTCAGGAAACTTATCGTAAAATAGTGAGTAAACAGTTACCATAGTTACAAGAGGGTAAGAGTCAAATGTCAAAAATGTCTGCACTTCGGAAGAAGTCCTTATTTTTACTATATTAATTTAGACGAACTTCAAAGAACAAACTCGACACTATCTTACAGGTAAAGTACATCTGGATCTTGCAAGCACTTGACACAAACGTTTTAGTGAATTGTTTTCAAAGATTGGTCCATTTATTCCTGACTTTGTGTAGGCAAGGAGTTTCGACTAAATGGCATGTTTAATAAAGGTTAAGTGATACAATAACCCCCCTCTTGTATGAAGTCTGTCAAAAGTTGTATAGGGGAAAAATTCACAACAAAGCAACACCACAAATGGAGAGCAAAAATTATCATATTAATGAAAAACACAGGTAATCACCGATTACAAAGTTCGCCTCGTTGTGGCACTTTGTCGCAGCAACCAAATTTTGCCTGGATACCGACATACTATCAAAATTGCATGCATTAGCAAGGTTACCTGAACCAACAATGTACAGTAACTGAGCTATGAACTTGGATGTATATATTAATGTAAGTCATTCATGAGTAAAATGTAGGTTTCAGTGACCTAATTTTGTCTGGATGCTGAGCTACCAACACAGATGCATGCACATGTACATGCAAGATGATCCTACCATGTACAGTGACTGAGATCTGATCCCTGACATGAACTTGAATGTAAGTCCCTAAAGCAGACAATGGAGGTCAAAGTGACCTAATTTTGCCTGGATGCTGACCTACCATTAGAGATACATGCACAAGCAAGGTTAGATGATCCTACCATGTACAGTGACTGAGATCTGAACTTGGGCATAAACTTGAATGTTAGTCACTCAAGCGGAAAATATAGGTCAAAGAGACCTAATTTTGCCTGGATGCCGTGCTACCATCAGAGATGCATGCGCATGCAAGGTTAGATGATCCTCCCATGTACAGTGACTGAGATCTGAACTCGGACGTAAACTTGAATATAAGTCACTCAAGCGGAAAATGTAGGTCAAAGTGACCTAAATTTGCCTGGATGTTGACCTACCATCAGAGATGCATGCACAAGCAAGGTTAGATGATCCTACCATGTACAGTGACTGAGATCTGAACTCGGACGTAAACTTGAATATAAGTCACTCAAGCGGAAAATATAGGTCAAAGTGACCTAATTTTGCCTGGATGCTGACCTACCATCAGAGATCCGTGCACATTCAATGTTAGATGATCCTACCATGTACAGTAACTGAGATCTGAACTCGGACGTAAACTTAAAAGTAAGTCACTCAAGCGAAAAATATAGGTCAAAGTGATATAATTTTGCCTGGATGCTGACCTACTATCAGAGATGCATGCACATGCAAGGTTAGATGATCCTACCATGTACAGTGTCTGTGATCTGAACTCGGACGTAAACTTGAATGTAAGTCACTCAAGCGGAAAATATAGGTCAAAGTGACCTAATTTTGCCAGGATGTTGACATACCATCAGAGATGCATGCACATGCAAGGTTAGATGATCCTACCATGTACAGTGTCTGAGATCTGAACTCGGACGTAAACTTGAATGTAAGTCACTCAAGCGGAAAATGTAGGTCAAAGTGGGCCTGGATGCTGACCTACCATCAGAGATGCATGCACAGTTAGATTATTGTACTATGTATAGTAACTTAGATATGAACTAAAATGTAAATTTGAATGCAAGCCACTCCAGCGGAAAATATATGTCAGAGAGACCTAATTTTCTTTGAGGCTGTGAGTTAACCCAAGATGGACCTGCATGCAAAGATTGATGACCCTACACTGCATAGCTACTAAGATATATACCCAAATGCGGACGCGGACACGGACGCGGACGAGGACGCCGAGGGTACTCCAATAGTCCCCCTCAACTTCGTTGAGGCGAACTAATTACTAGTAATGAGCATAGCTGATTTACCATCATAGCTTTTCACAATATTTATTTGTTTTAATCCTTCGAATTTTTTGAAAATTCTAGAAAAACCTTTGAATTCATTAGACTGACAGTTAACTGTTACAATAGGTAATAGGTGGAAATCAGTGAAACACATGCAATTTTTCTTAAAGAACGTGTATGCAGTTAGACATGAATGTTGTTGCAGTTTGCAATATTTTTTCTGAAAAGGGATGAATTTCAGTACATTTTCCGAAAATATAGTAATCTGGTTTTCAAGACAATGTCTGATAATAAAATAATCATGCAAAATACACCTATTAATAATCAAGTAAACAAGAAAACCCTTAGAGAGATGATTAATACCTATTATCTTTGTTTTTATAATTGATTGATTGATTGAATATTGTTTAAGGTCTACTGAGCAATATTTCAGCTATTTCAAGACGAGAACAAGCTTTTTAATAAGTAATTACTTTGGGGTATGGAAAGGGTCATTGGACGGGAAATTCTGACTGCCACTGGAAAAGTAGGGTGAAATCGAAAGGGGCGGGGAATTTAGCCTTGTAGCTGATCACCTACGGACCACTCAAAAACAGTTTGCTACAAGGGTTCTTTAACGTGCAGGAAGCGTGATATTTCTTCCAACACGTGGACCTGAGTTTACATCCCATCCGAAAGATGGGTTGTGTATTTATTAATACCGCACAACCACGGAATGGGTCCTATTTGTATATCCCGGGGTTCCCTCGGGGTCAGCCCAGCTGCAGGAGGGGTCATTCCCCGCAAGCCGGAGATACTGGGTCCTATTTCTATATCCCGGGGTTCCCTCGGGGTCTTTTTATAATTGATTTTATTTCACATATGTATGTATTTCAGGAAATGCACTACTTTTTGAGAGTGACTATGATATAATACGATGTTGTGGACTTATTGAAGAATGGACGTTTCTCCCCATTGCGACTGGAACCATCCGCTTTATTGTATGGAGACATACAACTGAATCAGGGAACGATTTCAACATGAAAGTGGTTGGGTTAAATACATATACTGTTATTGGTGAGTATTTATACATTAAGGGAGTACGAGCATCAGATTTCAGAAGCATTCTATATCCTCGGGTTTTATCCATTCAAACAGTGCTAAAATTTTTGTGCACATGGATCACATTTTCTTGGTCATAAGTCACTTTAAAATACATAAAATAGACTGTGCATAAAATTTTATGAACTTCCAATTATTATTTCATATATGTAAAGGTCTATAAACGTTTTATGCAAATTTAATGAAAACTCTAGAGAGATCTGTTTCCCGCCAAAATGTGACGTCTTATATCTCAAAAATTTCAGCATGGATTTTCAAAATTTTTTGCTCCAGTTCTTCCATTAGTAGTGCTATTCAAAACAAAAGGTCAGAATTTTAATACAAAATTTCTGACTCTCGTACTCCCTTAAAACATTTCTAATCAAAAAACTTTTCTATCGTGCTGGATATACGTTTGGAGAGTTATCGACCAAACATCAACATGGTGAACAAAAATTTAAATTTGGTATATTCGTATGCAGCAAGCTTCATACAAGGGCTAGTTCAGAAAAGAAAAACAATTAGCTAGCAAAGTCCTTTAATTTCAGCTTCCATTATATAGATGACATTCTGTCATTAAGCAATCCCAAATTTAAGGATAATCTACTTCCTATATACCCAAATGAACTCGAAATTAAAGAAACTACTGACCCACCTTCATCAGCATCATACCTGGACCTATACCTTTACATTCACAACTCTGGTCGTCTGAAAACAAACCTTTACAACAAGCATGATGATTTTGACTTTCCAAAGTGAACTTCCCGTTATTGAGCAGTAATATTCCCACATCTCCGACGTATGGCATCTACATTTCAGAACTCACTCTCTATTGCCTGTTGTTTGTACAGCGATTTTGTTAACAGAGCCAAATAGCTGTCTCAAAAACTTATATTTAAGGAGTATAATCAGTCAAAGTTGCAATTGTCACAACAGAAAATTTACGGTTGTCACCATGTTACAATGTCTGTATTTCACAGATGGAAATAGATTTCACTTAGTAGATCCAGAGTTAATTATCAGACTGTGATAAAACCGGACTTTTCACCGGCAGTGTGGCGGATGCCACTCGTGAGGCAGATCATGCTTACCCTTCCGTAGCACCTCATGATACCTCAGTTTTTATTGAGTTTACACATCTAATGCTTAAATTTTCTGGCGTTCTTGTTCTTCTTTGTTTATTGTCCCCCCGCCGCAACGCGACGGGGGGACATAGTAATGGTCTGCGTCCGTGCGACCATGTCTCTGTGTGTCACGTTTTTTTGTGGGCACAACTTCTCAGAAACCTCTGGTCAGAATTCATTCAAATTTTACAGAATTGTTAGTCACCATATGTACTAGATCATATCGCATCGCCATTATGATTCGTCAAATTTTGTGGGAGTTATGGGACTTTGATTATTTCCACGTTGTTATACAAAGGCAAATCTTGTGGACGCAAATCCTCAGAAACTGAGTCCGAATTCATTCTGATTTCAAAGGATTGTTAGTCGCCATATGTACTAGATCATATCACATCGCAATTTCGATGCGTCAAATATTGTAAGGGCTGTTGGATTATAAAAATTAAACAATGTTATACAATGACCGATCTTGTGGACGCAAATCCTCAAAAACCACTACTCAGATTTCCTTCAAATTTTCCAGGATTATTAGTCTCGGTATGTACTAGATCATAGCAATTTGTTGTCCCCCGCCACAACACGACAGAGGGACATAGTAATGGTCTGCGTCCATGTGTCCGTGCGCCCGTGTCTCACGTTTTTTTTGTGGGCGCAACTCCTCTTACACCACTGGACAGATTTTGCTGAAATTTTGTTTGATTGTTTGTCACCAACTGTAGTTGATCATATCATGCCGTCATTTTGAAAAGACAAATTTTATAGGAATAATGGGGCTTTATCGAAATAATGTATGCTACAGCTAAAGAACACTTTGTGGGCGCAACTCCTCGGAAACCACTGAACGGATTATGCTGAAATTTTGTTTGCACATTTGCAACCAAATGTACTTGATCATGTTATGCCGCCATTTTGATTCAACAAATTTTACGGGAGTTATGGGACTTTATCGACATAATGCATACTACAACATAGGAAGACTTTGTGGACCCATCTCCTAAAAATCCTACTCAGGGATTTTGCTGAAATTTTGCTTGGCTGTTGGCAACCTAATGCAGTTGGTCATATCCTGCCGCCATTTCTATTCGCGAAATTTTACATGAGTTATGGGACTTTATTGACTTTACTGCAGCGGCTGTAGACATAGATACGCGTAGCAGTCTTATTTGCATTGTCATGCTATCTCAATTTGTGTTGGATATGAATAGCTGGGATTTTAGATTTTTGTTTCCCTTACCGAAAAATGCAATGGACGCTCAGCCATTTTTTTCAGTTGAGGCTCAACTGAGATCGGTTGAAAAAATCGCATGCAAATTAGTTGAGGCTCAACCACATTTTCCTCAAGTAATGCTCAACTAGCCCTCAAGTACTATGCTCAACTGGCCCTCAAGTAATGCTCAACTGGTCCTCAAGTAATGCTCATCCAGTCCTCAAGTATAATTCTCAACTAGTCCTCAAGTAAGCTCAACTCTCCTCAAGTGAGCTCAAGTGATCCAGTGAAATTTTGGTAATAAAGATGCATAACTGACCTAAATGACTCATCTACACAACAATTTGTACACATAACTTTTTGTGTATAAAGAAATGCTACAACAGCCTAAAATTTCAATTAATCTTGATAGAATTGTATTAGAGGTACAATAAAGCTAAATATCTATGACAAAACATCCTGGCTACAAAAATGTATGGCAATTTTAACTGCAGCAACTGAATATTAATTATCTCATTCATGCTTAAACTTTCAATTTAATTCAACATATATGTATTTCAGTCATACAATATGAGATATACAAATTATTATTCAGACTAAAAAGCCACATACATGTACGTTTGTATGCAAACAATAACAGATATACCAGTAACTTATTTGTTTCCCTGTTTATTTCAAAAACTCAAGAGTTATGCCTATAATTATAAATTCACAATGAAGTTATATTTGTTTGCAGGAAAATTTTGCTATTAACTGACATGAAATACTACTTACAGACATGTAAAAAGCTATATCTAAACCATGCCTAAGACTTATTCCAAGAATTATTTGTGAATTACTTGGTTTAATGCTTCCTCTGTTAATTATCACACACTATCCTGCTTCCCTCCACTTTCAAATTTAAACTGACAGGAAACAGAAATTAGTCATGCTCAGATGCTTAACCATGTCAGTGAACTTCTTAGTTCCTCAAGTAATCTCAAGTTTTGGAATTATGCTCAAGTAAGCTCAAGTTATGAAAATGGTAAAGTCCAAATCCTCAAGTAAGCTCAATTTGTGAAAAGGGTCATTTCATATTCCCCAAGTTTGCTCAAGTTAACTCAAGTTTGCTCAACTAATGGAATTTAGTTGAGATATAATGCTCAACTGTGATTCTCAACTAAAAGTTGAGCTCCAGTTGAGGCAGAACTGGGCATCAGTTGAGGCTCAACTCTACATTTTCGTATGGGATATGGTTTTCCCCTTTCCTAATTTTGGCTTCGGTATTCGTTTGCCGATGTATTGTAGAGGAGCGTACAAGGGCGTACCGAACATGGTAGAATAAGAAATCAAGGGTCACTTTTCAAGGAATAAAAAATTAGGAATTAGTTTGCATAATGCATTTTAAGCAACTTTCACAATATATGCAAATAACAATCTCTTAATATAAAAAAAACAAAAAAAAAACGCAAACACGTTGCACTTAAATAGCCCTGTACCACTCTCTTTAAGGTTTTTATATTGGGTATATAGCATTATTAAAATCTTTAACCATGCTCCTATGAAGTCGTTATTCATTAAAGTGCTTTGGTTTTCATTTTTTGTCTGTGACTTGCTAATGAGGAGAGCTTTCTACAGATTACATAATTGATATATTTCCTGAATAACCTTCAACTTAAGGCAATTTCTAACTTTATCTTGTGTCACAGAGTGACAAATTCTTAGGTTTCTTATAACAAGCCCGCTCATAAAATATATTTTTTCAATCAGACAGACCTTGACAAAATATTTTTGCTGGATACCCCTGTAGACCAATATTTGTCCCGTGAACTAGAAGAACAGTGTATGAACTTACATGATCTAAATTTTGGACTCTAAAAACAAATATGCTGACAACAGTACAACAGGGGCCAGTTTAGAAGTACCTTAAAATATCAAGACATATAACAACGCATTTTACCTGATGCCTATGGATATAATACATTATCGCTAATTTGCACAATTTTCAATTGTTCCCGAGCAACGATAATTCTATTATCACTGCACTGCGCTGATACGAACATATTATCGTCAATCTCTATGGGACGTTAACAACAGCGTATTAATATGACGTCGCGTGACGTTTGGTGACAAAAATAATTCCAAAAAGAAAGTGCTATATTTTACCAATAATAATTTGTTTAATTAAAAAAATTTATTTCATTGGAAAGGGAAGCATATATCCGATATGTACATATAACAAAATTAGCGATAAACATACTATTAGTAATTTGTTAGTTTATAATAATTTTATTTGCTATAAATATAACAAAAGGGATTGGACACAAGTTTTTCCAACTTAAGTAGTCCGCTCCCATACATAATATTTGTTTCAAAACAGCATTTATATTAACATAGAAAGGAACATGCAAATTTAAAAATAATAATAATGATTATACATGAAATACATGGTAAAGGGTTTTAAATGAAAAAAAAAGAAAAGAGGTGAAAAAGTTGAAAATTCAAAAATTAATTCACATCTAAGAATTTTGTATAAACCTGAAGGTACATGGGTGCATCGTCAGAAACAAGAAGAATTTAAACGGTCAGAAATCTTTTGGATCCTTTGATAAATTTATAAACTTCTTTGAAGATATTAATATTTTCTTGCATCGACAAGTTTTTATTTCCTTTAGTTAAGAGATCAAGGTCTATTTCCAGGTATAAGGACCGTAAGTTTTCAAATAGATTTTCTCGAATATCAGAGTATAGAGGACAAATGAAAAAGAAATGATAGTATCTTCTCGAGCAAATCCACATTTACAAGCTGGACTTGCAACTATATTAACGTTATACAGGTCATAATTAAGAAATGACGAACAATTTCGAAGTTGCGTTAAGCATATATTTAATTTCCGAGGTCCGTAAGAATAATATTTTGGTACCGGAGTACGTTTGTTATCATTAGTTGTTATTGCATGTTTGAATTTAGATATAGAGTCGAGATTTCGTACATTTGGATCAGTTTATTCCATTCTCTAATAGTGGATGGGATATATGAAGAGCTGGAAAGAGACAGCCTACAGAAGGGAATCATAATATCAGAACCGTTTCTAAGCGGATATACTGTTGTACTTTGTATGTTTGGGGGAATAAGGTCGCATAGGTACGTGGGAGCATGTCCGTTTTGAATATTAAAAAATAAATTTAATTTGCGTTTGCGTCTTCTCTCCGATAGTGTCTCCCAGCCTGTTTCTCTATATAAATAATCTATTTTTGTAAAAATTGGGAGACCGGTGACAATTCTGGCGGCTTCAAGTTGAAGACTTTCTAGCTTATTTGAATAAACGATTCCACAATTATCCCACACTTCAGAGGCATACTCAAACAACGGCCGTATAAATACAATATACAATTTTTCTAAATTGGTTCTCCCAATAGTGAATTTTAATTTACGTAGAACACAAAGGTGTTGTGAAATACTGGTAATAAGATTATCAATATGAGTATTCCATTTGGCATCACTAGAAAATGTGACTCCAAGATGCCTATGATTGTCTGTAAGATGGAGTTGCTTCCCATTAAACTGAAAGTTAAGGTTATTATCTATTTCTAAGTTAGAAATGATCATAATTTCAGTTTTTTCAGGGTTAAACGACATTAACCATCTATCAGACCACATATTAAGTTCATGCAGGTCGTGATTTACAACGTTCTGTATTTCAACCAAACTTGTATTTGAGTATCCAAGAGATATTTCATTGGAAAGGGAAACATATATCCGATATGTACATATAACAAAATTAGCGATAAACATACTATTAGTAATTTGTTTTGCTCGGGTGGATTTTAGCTAGTATTGCATCTCGTGCTATCGCACTCGATGCTATACAAGCAGAGAATTCCATACTCGCAAAACAAATTACTAATAGTATATATGTAACACATACGTTCAAATCATATACGAATTCAGATCACTCACTGTACATGGTAGGATCATCTAACGTAGCAAATGTATTCATCTGATGACAGGTTAGATTTATGCAAAATTAAGTCACATTGACCCATATTTCCCATTTAGTGATTTACTTTCAAGTTAAAAATCGAATTCAAATCTCAGTCACTGTACATGAAATAATTACTTTGCGCATGCATGAATCTCTGATGATAGGCTTTCAACATTCAGGCAATATTAGTCACAGCCAAATCTATTTGGAAACTTGCAATATCTAAATTTTTGTAAATTTTGTTGAAAACTAAGGAGTATCTCCCTCACGCAAAGCTCTGTCCATAGCTGATTTTGGCTTTACATTTAGATCAATTGGTTATTTGTTCTCTATCAGTTTTTAAACATCTTTGAGTTTATGGTCTTCTAAACGTTTAGATTTTATCTGCTCAGTATTTAGTTATATGACTTGAGTCACTTGCATTCAATTTAAGACTGAGTTAAGATTTCAGACACTGTACATGGTGACATGTAAGCTTGCAAGTGAATGCATTTCTGATGTATGGTCAGATCCAGGAAAAAAAAAGATCACTTTGACCTACATTTTTCAATTGAGTGCAATTTACAATTAAATTCAGGTCTGAGTTCAAAACTATGTAAGTGTAGAAAGAAGAACCATTTTACGATGTTTACACATTTAACTTTTACGACAAGTCAGCATTCCAAGCAAAATAAGGTAACCGTGACCATGTTCCATAACGAGGCGAACTTTGTATTCGTGGAATACCTATGTTTATACATTTATATGAGGTTTGAATCATTCCAACTTGTTTGTTGTATTGTAGGAAGTGATCTTGGTTGGCCTACAACATACACACCACCTACAGCAGAGAGAATAGCCGTTGGATTTGGTGATAGAATCGGAGTGTAAGTATCTCACATACACACCAACTACAATAGACAGAATAGCCATTACATTTGGTGATGATATCGGAGTGTAAGTATCTCTTGACAGCTACGTTTGGTGATCGCATTGGAGTCTTAGGTAACTCTCAATAACTACGTCTGCTGAAGGAACTTGAATGCAACTTGAATGGATAACTATCTTTTGTGATAGAATTTGAGTGTACGTTTAAAACTACGTCTGCTGAAGGAATTTGAATGCAACTTGAATGGATAACTATCTTTTGTGATAGAATTTGAGTGTACGTTTAAAACTATGTCTGGTGATAGGATTGGAGTGTAAGTATCTCTTGATTACTACGTGTTTCATGTATAATCTCTTGATAACTACGTTTAGTGAAAGGATTTGAGTGCAAGTATCTCTGGATATAACTGCCTTTGGTGATACAGTTTGAGTGAACATAACTCTGGATAACTATACTTGGTGAAAGAATTGTAGTGCAAGAATCTCTGGATAACAATGCGTGGTGATAGAATTGGAGTGAATGTATCTCTGGATAACTATCTTTGGTGTTAGAATCTGAGTGTAACTATCTCTTGATAACTCCTTTTGGTGACAGAATGGTAGACCAATTATCTCGGCATATCTACGTTTGATGATGGAATCGGAGTGTATGTATCTATGTATAACTACACTTTGGTGATAGAATTGTTCTCGGGATAATTACGTTTTAGGTAGAATTTGAGTGTTAGTATCTCTGGTCAACTATGTTTTGTGATAGAATCAGAGTGTAAGTATCAGTATATAACAACGTTTTGGTGTCAGCATTAGTTTAGTGACAGACAATTGGTGTAAGTATCTCTGCATAACTACATTTAATAATAGAATTTGAGTTCAAGTATCTTACGTACACATCATCTGCCACAGAGACAACAGCAGTTATATTTGGTGATAGAATCGGAGTGTATTATTATTAGTATCTCTTGACAACTACGTTTGGTGACAGCATTGTTGTGTAAGTATCTCTGCATAACTACGTTTTGTTGAAAGAATTGGAGTGTAAGCATCTATGTAAAACTACGTTTTGGTGATGAAATGGTGATGTTAGTTTCTCTTATAACTACTTTTCATGACAGACATATTATCTTATATCCCTGGATAACTACATTTGGTGATATAATTGGAGTGTATCTCTTGATAACTACATTTATGTTAGAATTGTAGTGTAAGCATCTGTGGATAACAACATTTGGTGATAGAATTGGAGTGTAAGTATCTCTGGATATGTACGTGTGGTGCTAGAATTGGAGTGCAAATATCTCTGAATAACTACGTTTCGTGATAGTATTGTAGTTCAAGTATCTCTGCATATCTACGTTTTGTGATAGAATTGGAGTACAAAGATCTCTAGATAACTACATTTTAAGGATAGAACCGGGATGTATGCATCTCTGGATAACTACGTCTTTTGATAGAACTGGAGTGTCAGTATCTCTGGTCAACTATGTTTTGTGATATAATCAGAGTGTTTGTAGCCATGTATAACGACGTTTTGGTGTTAGAATGGTGGTGTATCTCTTGATAACTATGTGTGGTGACAGACATAACGTGTAAGTATCTCCGCATAACTACAATTAGTAATTGAATTGAAGTTTAAGTATCTTACGTACACATCGTCTGGTGACAGAATTGGAGTGCATGTATCTCTGCAAACTATGTTTGGTGATAGAATTAGAGTGTAAATATCTCTGAATAACTATGTTTGTTTATAGAATTTTAGTGTAAGTATCGTCGGTTAAATACGTTTGGTGAAAGAATTTCAGTGCAAGTATCACTTGGGTACTACGTTTGGTGATAGAATCGGAGTGTAAGTATCTCCAGCTTACTACATTTAGTGATAAAACCGGGTTGCATGCATCTCTGGATAACTGCGTTTTGTGATAGAATTAGGATGTGAGTATCTCTGGAAAACTACGTTTACTGATAGACTTGGAGTGTAAGGTATCTATAGATAACTACAATTGGTGTCATAATTGAAGTTTAAGTATCTCAAGATAAGTACATTTCGTAATACGAATTGGGTGTATTATTTATAGATAGCTATATTTGGTTATAGAATTGGCGTGTAGATAACTCTTGATACCTATGATTGGTGATAGAACAGGAATTGAAGTATCTGTGGATAACTACATTTGGTGATAGAATTAGAGCGTTAGCATACCTGATAACTACGTCTGGTGATGGAATTGTAGTTTAAGTATCTCTCGACATTTACAAGTGTTGGCTTTGAAATAAAAAGAGAGTATTTGAAAACATTATGAAAAAAATGACTAATGCCATTTGATAAAAAGAAAGTAAAATGGTTTATACCAAATATTTAAAAACATAATGTTAGACATGCAAGTTTATTTATCAAGGACATACTAAAGAAAATCCTTAATTCTCTTCCGTTCCCACTCTGAAGAAAACAATATTTTGATTTTTTTTTATCATCAAGGAAATTGAAGGGACTAATTGAGTACTACTGGTGTCTGCGTCCGCATTTAGGGTACATACCTAGGTAACTATGAAGAGTAGGCTTATCAAACTTTGCAAACAGATGCATCTTGAGTTAACTCACATTACCCATAGAAAATAAAATCTATTCGATCTATGTTTTCCATGCGATCTTCTTACATTAAAGTTTACATGATGGGATCATCTAACCTTGCATGCGCATGCATCTGTGGTGATAAGTCAGTGTCCAGTCAAAATTATTTTAGACTATATTTTCATGAATTTTGCATAATAGTGCATAATAGTGACTTGCGTGTATCTTAGTGGTTGGACAGCATCTAGAAATTGTTTTCGCTCGCTTCCCTTTCATTCGAATTAACGCCCAAGTTCATATCTCAGTTAAAGTAAAAAGTAGGATCATATTACTTGAATGTGTATGCATCTTTAGTAGTTAATTAACATCCAGGCAAAATTATGTCACTTAATCTATGTTTTCCGCATGATCGACTCGCATTAAAATTAACATCTAAGTTCATATTTCAGTTACTGTAAATGGTAGGATCATTTAACATTACATGTACATGCATCTTTGGTTGTTCATCAGTACTCAGGGAAAATTTGGTTACTTTGACCTATATTTTCAGCATGACTGTAATGTCCGAGTTCATATTTAAGTATCTGTATATTATAGGATTATATAACCTTGCATATCCATACATCTTTGTTTGAAGATCAGTATCCAAAATTGGGACACTTAGCAAGGGCACTTGCATCCGCAATTTGAATGAAACAAGTGCAATGCACCCGCAATTTGAATGAAACAAGTGCATGCAATGCACCCGCAATTTGAATGAAACAAGTGCAAGAGTAACTTAAACCTATATTTTCATGACCGACATATAATAACATTCACGTAAGCGTCCAAGTTCATATTTCAGTAACCATACATAGTAGAATCATCTTACCTGGCATTTGCATGAATCGTTGGCGTTAAGTTAATATCCAGGCAAAATTAAGTCACGTTGACCTATATTTTCCTGCATGATCAACTTGTATTCAAGTTAACACCCAAGTTCAAATCTCTGTAAGGCAGGACCAACTTATTGTGCATGCGTATGCATCTTTGGTGGTTTGTCAAGGCGCCTGCAAAAGTAGATTACTTTCACATATAATTTGCACAAGATCGACATACAAATTTATATCTGAGTTCAAATCTTAGTTACTGTACATGGTAGGTCAACATCCAAGCAAAATAAGGTTACTTTGACCTATATTTTCCACTGGATCAACTTACGTTCAATTTGGTTTTGTCCAAGTTCCTATCTTCATGGTAGGACCATTTAAACTTGGACAAGCTTGATGTACATTGATCTTGCATACACATTGATGGTGAGACACATCCCGGTATAATTGATCCCTTTGAATTTGCTACAATTGACTCGATGCCTCTGCTGCCGGATAGTTAGTCCGCGAGGGTAATTACCGGCCAAGTATTCGGTGTTTCGGTGCTGACCCGAAAGCCAATTTTATTTGAAACGTTCTTCATCTAAATATTTGTGAATTTTGTTGAAAACTATTAGTATTTCCCTCATGCAAAGCTCTTCATTAGCTGATTTTGGCTTTCCTTTTAGATAAATTGGTTATTATTTGTGAAAAAAAAACCTTCTATAAATCATTCTTGTGAAGTTTGGTTAATATGCTTCAATGGTTTCGGAGCAGTTGATGAAAATGATGTTTTCCGATAGGGTCCAACGATAAATTTAACTTCCGCACTGGTAGCCATGTTTTTGTCGGTAAACTTTTGCCATCTCTTTGAGTCCGTCGTCCGTCCGTCCGTTATAAACTTTTCCTCTTAAAAACTTCTTAAGAACCCCTGAATGGATTCGAACCAAACTTAATTGGTATATGAATGATGCTTATGAGGTGCATTCTAAGAGTAGTTACTTTGATGTCGATCCGTCATCAAACATTGCGTCAAGCGGCAAAACATAGCTGAATTTTTAACCTATGAGGGAATTCATACACATATCTTCTTTTAGAGAACCACTGAATGGTTTAAAACCAAAGTTGGCATGAATGTTGCTTAAGAGCTGGTGAACATGTGTTGTTATTTTGATGCCGATCCGTCATCCAACATGATAGCTTGCAGCGAAACTAAGTTTAATATAAGACCCGATTTGGAAATGCATGCAAAAAAATTTTCTTCTGAAGAACTGCTGAATTGGTTATATGCAAACATAGCATAAATGTCGCTTATGAAGAGCCGAACAAGTGTTGTTTCTTTGGTGCCGATCGTCCATCCAATATGGCTGCAAACGTTGAAACTTAGTTTAACACAGGACCCAGTTGAGAAATGCATGTTAAGATCTTCTTCTAGAGAACCACTAGATGAACATAGCAGGAATGAAGTTACTGAGAGGCTGACTAAAAGATGTTACTTTTATGCCGATCTGTCATTCAACATTACCGCCAGCGATAAACTTAGTTCAACATTGGACCTATGGGAAAATGCACCAGCAGAGGTATCGGCCCAGTGGTAATAAATACCAAAAAACCGAAGTTACTTAAAATAGAATTAATAAAACAAAATAAAGACAAAAAACTGGTCCAGTCCTTTAATTTTAGCTTCCGTTAACTAGATGATGTTTTATCACTAAAAAACCCTCGCTTTGGTGATTTTCTTCATCTTATTTAACCAAAAGAGCTTGAAATTAAGGATACTACAGATACTTCCACATTGGCCTCGTTCTTTGACCTTCATCTTGAAATTGACAACAGGGGTACATTACAAACTAGGCTGTATGACTTCACTTTTCCAATAGTCAACTTCCCTTTTCTTTGTAGCAACATTCCAAAAGCACCAGCATATGGAGCACTTTGCCAGTTTAATTGATGTTTGTTGACAATCCCACACCCATCACCAAAGAAGACATGGATGTAGCGTTGCTCGACAATGAGCAAAGAATTCCGCTTAAACCGGTGCTAGGGGCGTCTTGAACTTACTATGAGGTATGAGCAAAGCTCATTGTTGAAGGCCTCATTGTGACTTCAAGATGAAGAACATCAATAAAAGCGTTGTTCCTTTGCTTGTTTTTTTACCATGTTGGTAGAGACTTTGTATCATGTGCATTTACTCCATATCCTTTTATTCACCATTAACATCTCACAACTCATTCGCTACTCAAGGGCTTGTGGTCGTTACAGTGACTTCCAATGATGGAGCACAGTTGCTTACAAATACACTACTTCAGCAAGGGTACATTACCAAAACTTAAAGTCATCACTACAGAAACAAGTGTCAGGCACTTTTACAAATTCCTCTTCCTAAACAAACATGATCAGAAATGGTAAATAACAACTTTGACATTTGAAAAGATGATGACCATAAAATATTTGTTTAATCTTTAAATACATACCAACTACTTACACATAAATATCAGAAACTTATATTTTTCATGAAAGCCACTTAATATCAATTTCAAAAACATAGTAGTATTCATAATAAAAATCTTAGTTTTTATTATAAAATCTTGTTTCACAATAAAATTAGCAGTGTTTTCATCATCTGAGAGTGCGCTATCTCCGAAGAGTAATTTATTAATAGTAACAGGGTTGTATGTTAACAGATTGAACATGTCACGTCTGGGAATATCATATCTTGAACATGATAAGAAAACAAATGGTCAGAATTAACTCTCAATTTGCCCACAGATACAAAAAGGATTTTCAACTAAGTTTTTTATAAACAAATGTGCGTTCAAGCCACTGCCTTGGGTCCTAATTCTTGTATGAAAAATCTGACCCATCCTGCAACCAGCATTGAAATATTTTAGGGCAGGATGAGTTTTTATTAAAAGATTTTTGAAAAATGACAAAGATGAGTTCCGAGTATCAATCGGAAGATTGTTCTTCAATCTAATAGACGATAACAAAATACCGAAGTTACTGTAAATCTATTTTCTGCATATGCGCATTTCGACGACTATGGTAGGAAACTGTTATGATAATAACTAGTTCTGGTCGGCATATTCACAATGATGTCAGCATTACGCGTACGATAATTATGCATATTACGAAACGTCTGAGGAAGTAAGTTTGAAAGATATGCAGGTCAGCATTATTGTTGACCGTCTGATAAAATATTATGAGCTTGTGATTTGTCCGTCTGTCTCGAAGAGTCTCCCAACCTGTTTCTAGCAGTAAATTATTCAGACTAGTCAACTTTGATGCGCCTTTATTTACTTTCTGCATAGATATGAATCTCCTCATGTCTGCCTTCTATTTTGACAGAATTTCTAATATTTTAAAGATATACTGAGTTGTTATAATCATTCGTGAAAAAGCTAAGATCGTGTGTTTAGTTATTAGTAGAAACCAAGGCAAGTGGCTCATGTGTTTCTGAGCTAGGATGACTTTCCACGAAATCAATTTTTGTTTTACTTCAGGTTTTACTCAGGGAACCCAATATTAGGATATGAACAGTGTGATTCCACTATAGATGCATCGACTCCACAACATAAACATTTTGATAAAAGCCCATGTCCTCTAGATACACGTGCTGCAACAATAAGTGGTACACCTGTTGTCAATACTGTGGTGGACTGGAACACAACTGCACTTCCAGAAAGATGGTATGGACTACAGATTAAAACAACTCACAGTAAGTAGACATTTTATACAATAAGAAGTGTTGGCAGGCAGTAGATAAGGTGGTGGACTGGTACACAAATGCACTTTCAGAGAGAGTGTATGGTCTACAGTTAAAAACGACTAACAGTTAGTACACATTTTATACAATAAGAATTGGTACGCCTGTAGTAGATACTGTGGTCGACTGGACTAAACTGCGCTACCAGAAAGAGTCGATGGTCTACAGTATAAAACTACTCACAGTAAGTAGACATTTTATACAACAATAAGTGGTACACCTGTAGTGGATACTGTGGTGGACTGGAACACAACTGCACTTCCAGGAAATGTGTATGGTCTACAGATTAAAACGACTAAAGTAAGTAGACATTTTATACAACAATAAGTGGTACGCCTGTTGTCAATACTGTTGTCGACTGGAATACAACAGCACTTCCAGAAAGAGTGTATGGTCTACAGTATAAAACAACTCACAGTAAGTAGACATTTTATACAACAATAAGTGGTACACCTGTAGTAGATACTGTGGTCCACTGGAGCACAACTACACTTCCAGAAAGAGTGTATGGTCTACAGTATAAAACAATTGACAGTAAGTAGACATTTTATACAACAAGTGGTACGCCTGTTGTACATACTGTTGTCCACTGGAGCGCAACTACACTTCCAGAAAGAGTGTATGGTCTACAGTATAAAACAATTGACAGTAAGCCGACATTTCATACAACAATAAGTGGTATGCCTGTTGTAGCTACTGTGGTCGACTGGAATACAACTGCACTTCCAGAAAGAGTGTATGGTCTACAGTATAAAACAACTCACAGTAAGCAGACATTTTATACAACAATAATTGGTACGCTTGTTGTAGATACTGTGGTCGACTGGAACACAACTATACACTTCCAGAAAGAGTGTATGGTCTGCAGTATAAAACAATTCACAATAAGTAGACATTTTATACAACAATAAGTGGTACGCCTGTTGTAGATACTGTGGTCGACTGGAATGCAACTGCACTTCTAGAAAGAGTGTATGGTCTACAGTATAAAACGGCTAACAGTAAGTATAGACATTTAATACAACAATAATTGGTACGCCTGTTGTAGATACTGTGGTCGACTGGAATACAACTGCACTTCCAGAAAGAGTGTATGGTCTACAGTATAAAACAACTCGCAGTAAGTAGACATTTTATACAACAATAAGTGGTATGCCTGTTGTAGATACTGTGGTCGACTGGAACACAACTACACTTCCAGAAAGAGCGAATGGTTTACAGTATAAAACAACTCACAGTAAGTAGACATTTTATACAACAATAAGTGGTACGCATATAGTAGATGCTGTGGTCGACTGGGACACAACTACACTTCCAGAAAGAGTGTATGGTGTACAGTATAAAACGACTAACAGTAAGTAGACATTTTATACAACAATAGTTGGTACACCTGTTGTAGATACTGTGGTCGACTGGAACACAACTACACTTCAGAAAGAGTGTATGGTCTACAGTATAAAACGACTAACAGTAAGTAGACATTTTATACAACAATAATTGGTACGCCTGTTGTAGATACTGTGGTCGAATGAAACTCAACTACACTTCCAGAAAGAGTGTTTGGTCTACAGTATAAAACGACTAACAGTAAGTAGACATTTTATACAATAATAAGTGGTACACCGATAGTAGATACTTTTGTCGACTGGAACACATCTGTACTTCCAGAGAGAAAGTGTTGTCTACAGTTGTCTACAACTCAAAGTAAATAGACATTTCCTTCAAAAAGGACCTGATTATAAAAAAAAAGTTGTGCCTAAGGTATTTAAGAAGGGAAAATCGTGAGTCCCGCCAGTCCGGACTGCAAAAATTGCTAGGTCCGGCATCATCTGAAAAAAATACTATATCGATGTCCAAAAAAACGAATTGGCAAAGTCTAGCACTTTTGAACGTACAAATTATGACGA